>JAMPIV010016492.1:0-34071 GCA_024509875.1 Oreohelix idahoensis | reverse complement strand
GATGTAGAATGTCGTTGATGTTGTTCTGTGGAAGATGTGGTGTCCTGTCTCTGATACCGTGGTGGTTTGGTTACTAGAGCAACTGTAATGTCACTTAAAGCCACCTGAGACTGACAATCCTCCACCCGCTGCGCCACACTGTTTGGCTGGATGTTGGCGGCTTCAAAATTTTGAGACCTGATTCCCGGTTGGGCTGTAAACAAGTTCATGGTAGGAATGTTTTGAGGCGCAAGTACTAGAGCCACGTGGCCAGAAGGTAGTGCACTTGGCACAAGATGTAGCTGCGTTGTTGTTGCCATGGCTGAAGTTGATATGCAGGGGAGCTGCAGACCAGCAGAAATGTTAACTCCGTTAGTTACTGGAGATTGAAAAGCTGTTGGAGAACCGGAAATTATTTGATTGATGTTCAAAGTTCTTCCGTTTGATTCAAGGAATGTTGGGTGTGAAACTATTGTTTTGTTGTTATTTGCGTCGAGACACAACGGTTGAGAAGACGAGGTTAAGAAGACACGTTGATTTTGTTGTTGTTGCAGATGCAACTGTTGATAAAGATGAGTTTGCTGCCGTTGTTGCTGAACCTGCTGTAATGGCGTGGGTAAGATTGGAGTATGAGTCTGCTGAAGGGGTAGAGCATTTATAGGGTTGAGTATGGACGCCAGGTGAGACAGGATGCGAGTTCGAGCCTCTTCGTTCACGCCCTGCGATTCTCCTAAGTATCTAACAACCTCATTGGCACACTCATTGAATCCAGCACGGTATTTGCTTATTGCATCCGGAAGCTGGGGCATTGCTGGAGGAAACATAAAACAGATTTCATTTTTTTCAGCATAAGGAAGGCACTTACACGATTGAACTGACTGTGATATACAGACATGAAACACAGAACAACTGAGTTACACAGATAACAGGTAGACAGTCCAGATAGACAAGACAGATGGTATATGTAAACTAGGATGACAGATTGACAATCAGACAAATAAATATATACATAGGCAGATACATATAAAGTCTAGGTAACAGCAGATTAACAAATAAACATACATGATACGAAGGAAGTGGCAGATAGACAAATGGATAGATAAATAGATAGATGGATGGATGGATGGATGGATGGATAGATAGATAGATAGATAGATAGATAGATAGATAGATAGATAGATAGATAGATAGATAGATAGATAGATAGATAGATAGATAGATAGATAGATAGATAGATAGATAGATACTTACAGTTATTCTGATATCTCTGGACATTTTTCAGATGTCTGACTGTCAGCTCAAGTATATCTGCCTTCTCCAGCTTGGAGTACTGTGAATTCTGAAACACACCAAACAATAAAAAATGTCTCAAAGCGGTGAAAACAGCCTTCCTGCAAGGTTGCCAGCTATATCGGTGGGTCCATGCGCCATATGTAGCAATAAGGTAATGTGATGAAATAGTTTTTTTTTTTTTTTTTTTTTTTTTCTTAACCAGCGGCACTTGGGCTTTCAGCCCTTCGGCCCAATGACATATCATTGCGAGGCTGGGGAACCTGAGGACTTTCCTTCCAACCCGGTCAGGAGCATCGCTCCTTCCCATCCACAGAGGGTTTAACAACTACACGCCTGCGCTGTTTCTTGTACCTGCATTTTTCACTTGGAAAAGAGTTGCGCGGGGGAAGAGATGCCATAAAATCTGGTCAGTTAGAATTCCTTGTGACAACAGTAGCCCCTCTCAGACATAACTGACTTTGGGGATGATGCGCCCTTGAGGTGATAACCATCAGCTACGCTTTGTCTGGTGTTTTTTTTCTTCTCTTCTGCTTGTTGTAGGAGCCTCTCTGCAGCAAATCTGAGGCGGAGCCGTAGGGGACATCTCCGCGGGGTGCCATCAGCAGCTTTATCGTCCCAGTGCCGTTATGTTTGTCTTGCATACATCTTCGAACCTCTGCCGTCGTCGCCACGCCGTTTTATTACCATCTGCCAGTTGTCCATAGAGAATATCTTTGGGGTTTGGACCATTTTCCATGCGGCTGACATGGCCAAGCCAGCGTAATGTGCCCTGTCTTTGTGGCAACAAGCAAAGTTAACCGACAAGCAGAAAGACAGAATATAATGTATAGTTTAACATTATGAACTATATATACAGAGTGTACATGCAGCGCCGCTAGGGACAGTGGTTACCTCTGGGAGACGAGAAAAAAAATAAACAAAAAAAAAACTACCACCAATGCTACCTCGGGAATGTGGTAGAGGCGACTCACATAAAGTTGTGCACGGGGCTGACAACCTCTTCATGTACACAACTGCGACCCCACTACAAGAGGTAGACAATTACAAGTGGACAGAAGGTGAGAAAGAAACGTTGGTGCTGGATATGGCACACATGGAGAGAGCCAGCTGATGCACTACAAGCCAGTCCTTATTCTGAAATTCACGGGGTAAGGGAAACAGAGGAGTCCATAAAAACTGGCTAAGATAGTAATTGAATCCAGAAATGAAGGAGATCCAGCTTTATGAGTTGGGATGACCAGTTCAATTCCTTGCTTGCTTTCGCCTTCTTTACAAACTCAAGAGTTTGTGAACAGAATCAGCATCCTTGCACTCCAGGCAAACCCATAACTGCTCAGTCTCCCTCAGCAAGTGTCGTATGAATGCTAACTGTTCCTGTTGCGTGCTAGTTGTACACATGACGGATGAACCCTCTCATATGTCCATCCCTGCTAGCCTTACTTATGATGCCAGGTACCAGCCATCTTAGCCTCGTTGATTCATTTATTGCAGGGTCGTTCTCTAACAGGCGATCATTAATTGTCCTCAGTATCTCTCATTTATCCATATCCAATGTCCCCACTATTGGTGCTCTTGATACTATCTGTCAGACGCCACCAGGTTTCGAACCAGGCACCCATTAACTTTGCTGCGAGAGACCAGTGCTCTAACTAGTTTGTTAATCGGACGCTCAAAGGACAGGTATTCGAAAAAAAAAAGAAAGCAAAGTTACGCTACGTAACAGACAAGACAGAAGTAATAGACACTTTGCTGACAATAATAAAGCAACAACAAAAATAATAATTATTATTATCCTATATATAAAATTCCAGCTTTTTCTGTCAGTGCGTAACGCTAAGGGATGCAACTTTGGTTGAAAGTTAGACATTAATTGTATTGTTTCCCTAGGGACCTCAAGATGCAGCAATAGTGAATGCAGTCAGCGACCCATAGCTGTACTGCTTGCATCAGGACCAGCGAACCAGAGCTGGTCAAGACCGCACTCCACCTCCACGTGGTGGTCCTGGAAACAGTCTGCAGCAGTGCAGTCTGGCTGAGCGAGTGCGGATCGCAATGGGAAGGCAAACCCGGTCCCTAAAAAATGCCGTGCTGAAGTCGGATGTGTCGACCGAAAGGTGCAGATATCACAGCTTAGGCGTAAACAGACACAACGCAACCACCGTCCTTTTCAGGGCGAACGAGGAAGAAGGAAGAAGAAGTATTGTTTCCCTAATATGTACTGTCCCGAAAATAGTAAAACTTACCAAAGAAGAATGCGCAAATGACGGTGTGCATGAACAGTTTGATTATACTGTATGGAAAGAAGTCAACAACACAACTGATAAACAGATCATGAACTGGAGACAGGAAGATGCGGAGATCCATGATTTAAGTTGTACCAGATTAAAACAACAGAAAATCAAGATGCTCTTCTGTCTTTTTCAGACTTTTAACATCAGATGTAAAACAAATATATATATATTTTTTTAAATACTTTTGGATAAGTAAAATTGCCACAGTGAAGTTTATACAAGAAACAACATTGCAGATATAGACAATATAGTTCAAGCGAACGAAAGAAGAAAAAAAAAAAGTAAAATTGCCGTTAGGTATTGGTGCTTTTGAATTTAATTCGGGACCCAAAGACGCAGCAATAGAGAATGCAGTCAGCGACCCATAGCTTGACTGCTTGCGTCAGGGTCAGCGAACCAGAGCTGACCAAGACCCTACTCCACCTCCATGTGGTGGTCCTGGAAACAGGCTGCATCACTGCAGTCTGGCTGAGAGAGTAGGGATCGAAAAGGGAAGGCAAACCCGGTCCCAAAAAATGCTGTGCTGAAGTCGGATGTGTTGGCCGAAAGGCGCAGATATTGCAGCTCCGCTGTAAACAGACACAACGCAACCAACGTCCTTTTCAGGACGAACGAGGAAGAAGAAGAAGAATTTAATTCCCGTCTTATGGCGGGCTTTTATACTAGTGTATAATAAAAATTGGTATTGAGCCAGGTCTACAATTGAGCAATACAATGGAACAAGAATATGATTACTAGTTGCTCATGCATGTCGTACAAGGCAACTAATATGAGCTTATACACGGGGGCTGGTAATGTCATGCACATTGCTACAAAACCATCTATGTTAAGAGCATGTAAATGCTTGCTGCAACATGAGCTATTGAAGTGGTAGTCCCATGCGTCAAAGGAACATGATGATGATGATACACTGGGGTTCATCCTTCATCAGTCAGTCATAGTGATCACCATGGTAGCGACAGTGACTGAGTAATGGTGTGAGGGTTACTTACATCTTTCTTCATTGCTTGTAACACCAGGGACTTGAGCTGGGTCAGGCATGAATTGATTCTCGCTCGTCTTTTCTTTTCCATCATTGGTTTGTTGCTCTGTGACACGTGACAAGATTTGTTATTTTATACGTGACAAGTGTAACAGGTACATGTATTGTTATTTTATATTTGTGACAAGAATAACAAATACAGGCATGATTATTTTATATTTACCGCGGTCGTCATTGACTCTACTCTCTGACACATACAACAAACACATATATTGGTATTTTATAGTCAGAACTGTCAAAATCTCTCTGTACCAAATAAATTGAATATTAATTTTATATTATAATTCAATCACTGTCCCTTATGCTCCCCCACGGAGTATAGAGTCAAGACTGCGCCAAGACTCTTTGCAGTAAACGTTACTTACTTATTTAGTCGTTCCCCTTCTACCGTGATGTGTAGAGGTTTGTATCCTATTGGCTGTCTTCCTCCTGGCATGGTTCCATTCTAGTCCTCGGTCCTTCAAAGATTGTCTAATGTTGTCCTCCCAGCGGACTCTGGGTCGTCCTGGAGGTCTGGATCCCTAGCTGTTAATTTCCCATGCTTGTCGTGGTAGCCGATCATCTCCAATTCTGCAGACATGGCCAAACCATCTTAGTTGGGACTATTCTACTTGGGTCTGCAGGGACTAGGTTTTTAGGCCCTGACGTATCGTCTGGTTGCGGACCATGTCTCTTCCTGTTACTTCAGCCACCTTCTTCAGATACCTCATTTATGAAGTTTTGCAGTAAACGTTGACCAAAACAATGTTGTGCTCTTGCCGGGATGGTGTCTTTGAAGAGATAAATAAAGAACAGGCTCACTGCTCCCTCAGTCATGTCGTATGAGGCTAGCAATATCAAGTTGTGAATGGGGCTGGCAATCTCATCCTCTGAAACTAATTGCTATAGAAACCGTCATTGTAAGAGCACATCTTCTTCCTCGGTCGTCCTAAAATGGCCGTTGGTTGCGTTGTGTCCGTTTACGGCGAAGCTGCGAAATTTGCGCATTTCTGCCTACACATCCGGCTTCAGCACGGCATTTTTTGGAACCGGGTTTGCCTTCCCACTTCGATCCCTGCTCTCTCAGCCAGAGTGCAGTGATGCTGCCTGTTTCCAGGACCAACACTTGGAGGTGGAGTAGGGTCTTGGTCAGCTCTGGTACGCTGACACTGACGCAAGCAGTCAAGCTATGGATCGCTGACTGCATTTATCTCGTTTGCTGCGTCTTCCGTCCTGCACGTGCACATGAATGCATTGATGCAGGCTTCCTGCAAAGGGCACCAGCAGAGGGGAGTGCATGGAGTCGAAAAGGAGAAATGAATTATTTCCCCTTATGTGAAATCTTTTTTACGTCCAATAAATTTCGTAGATTGGGGGCGGGGGGCGGGGGGGGGGGGAGAAGAGACAGAGAGAGATAATCTGAAGGGATTACCACAACACAGTATTATTCGATCAATACACTTTAGCTACATAAGGAGCACATCATGCCTTCAACGAACACATGGAAAGTCGAGTCACGTGCCTTCAGCTTAAGTTATTTCCATTCCTTCATCATTTTCACTTCTGTCTCCAGTTCTCTTCTCCATGTGTTTGTCGGTCTACCTCTGCCCTCTCTTTCCCTTGAGATTCAAGAACAAGGACTGAGGTTTCCTCAATGTGTGTGTCTATCTCCAATCTCTTGTTTCACTGGCACTTGTGTGTGTTTCGTACCATTTCACATTAGCTCCAGCATCCATTTCTTATTCTTCTTGTTCTTCACTGGCACTTGTCTGGTTGCGTTGTCATCAGTTTACCACATTAAGGAACCTGCGTTTTCGGCCAACATCGCCAGCATTTTTTGGGACCGTGTTTGCCTTCCCTCTTGGGAATATGGTGTTAGGCCCATATTTAGGGTCTTGGTCACCGTCGGCACACGCAGGGGTGATATGTGTCGCTGTCGGCATCTATTGCGCATCTTTGGGTCCCACATCCATTAACCTTCCCTTTTTGAGTTGTTTTTGCTCTGTGTAAAGCCATGCATTTGGGTATTTGAATTGGAAAAAAGACCCAGGTAGCAGACGTTTGTGGCCATACAAATTTTTGAGGGGAGAACAAAAACACACCTAGACCATTTGGGTTGATCGAATCCCCTATAGAGTTTTACCTTTACACTGCGAATAGGAAAAAATATATGTGAGAATAAGAAATGCATAAAAGACCACTAATGTCAGACTACCGCGAGCCCAATTCCAACAAAATAAAGTTCCGTTCGTTAGCGACCTATGTTGTATTTCCATTTCAAAGTTCTTCGCTCTCTCGCTGGCTTCTCTCTCAAGCTCTCTCCTCTTCTCTCGCTTTCTCTCTCTCTTTCTTCTTCTTCGGGCTCGTTCGTCCTGAAAATAACATTCGTTCGCTCTCTTTCAGTCCCTATTCATACAATCGGAGACCATACTGCGATATCTACGCTCTATAAATTGTTAATTCGGTGGTGGAGATGGCGGGAGAAACTAGACTAGGCAAGCACTGTGTATGGCCCAGCTTCAGCTTCCAACAAGGATAAACAAGCAGCAAGTCATTAAAATAACAGCAGGCATAACAAGATCAACATCAACTAGTCTTGCAATTAAAAGGACCAAATTATAACTCATTGCTAAGTTTTAATACAAACGGTCTTCCTGTAAGTGGGCCCACTTTTGCGGAGAAAACGGAAATGATGATGATGAAATGCTGTAATTATAACAACCAAATAGGGGCCTACGTTGAACTGGGTAGACTCATTGCCACGATGACGGATAATCGGAGGCAAATGAAGTTCATCTGATGCTACTTCACTCTCCTCTCATTTCTTCTAAGTTAGAAAAACAAAACAGACAAAAGAGGTGCATGTAGGCTTACAAGGTAGTCACATAGCAGATACTGCCGTGGGTAGTGGTGATAGACACTTCACTATACCAGGTCCAGCTTCGATAGGTGAGGTGACCAATTCCCTTCTTCACTGCCTTTGCCTTCTCTAACTCAAGAGCTTGTCAGGTAGTCTACCCATTTACAGCTGGCTTGACTGAAGCGTGACGTCACAGTGTTTCGAACCTGGCACCTTTGCCACAAGAGGCCAGCGCTCTAACCATTGTAAATATTTACACCGGTAGTCTAACAGTAAATATTTACACATGTAGTCTAACAGTAAATTAAACGTAAAACTGAATATGTGAATTTATAAAACTGCCCTTCACTTATTGTATTCATTTTTAAGAAGACAAATAAACAGATAAAGACCCAATGGAAACAAACAAACACATTTTATAAGAGCAATAGCATTAGGAGAAACTTTACATTTAAAATAAAATAAAAAAATTCAGAAAAAAAAAATAATACCAACTTTTTTGTAATGTGCCCTGTCCAATTTTTTTGGGCTCAGATCACCCGATGAGGAAGTTGAAGTTGGCGACGACAGCTCCGTTTCTGTCATCATCGGTGACATCAATAGTCAAATACAATTTCGACCACAGCTGGCAGCGAAATTATCACACAAAATATACTCAATATTCAGTTCAGTTAACAACAGCAGTTAACCCTATGACCAGATTGATTCAAAATGTGTCAATGTTCATCTGATTAACTTCCCAGGACAAATATTGTCGTCTAGTAAGGCTTACTTCAGCTATAGATGTAGTCCACAACTGGTAGTGGAAATCACACAAATGTTTGGCAGCAAACAAGAATTAGCTCCAATCCTTATGGAAGAGTTTAATCAACTTACTGCAGCACGTAATTTTGTATTGTGTAGCTTCTTAAAATAAAAGGTAGGCCTAATCTCGGTTAAGCACAATATGTATTTGACTTTTTGGAGCTCTGCAATGTACGCTCATTTAGTTTATATCATGGACACATCCAATACTCAGTCACAGAAAAGGTTCCTTAAGTTCTCTATGAAAAACAAAACACAACGTTATGCTATCAGTTATTGCTGGACGCTCATCTGTACCGACCACAGCTGTAATGAGGTGGATCAGCTAGGACGATAAACTAAAAACCTGGACAAAAGTGTACTTCATGGGGGGGTAGGTGGGTTGTGTAGTCAGAGGGTGGGCTAATCTTTCCCCCTTTCCAAAGAATCATATCTATCGCACAGACAAAACGGAGAGTGTAATTTACCACACTCGGTGATCTGACAATTTCCCCTGCTGGTTTACATACTAGAAATCTGCATTTTTGTTGCATGTTCAGGCATTCTACATAATTTTCATTCCCCAACATCTTGACAATTTAATTAGCCTATATTCTGCAGCTGTAAACGTTAAATATCATGAGGTTAAACTAAGTTAAAAATGAAACAAGCAAAGATGACTTGGAATCTATTTCTCCAAGTGTCATGCCTGCGGGCCTAGACGATCACGTCTCTTCACACCCCCCTATTACGTAGTGTTGTTTATCAATTCTGTTGTTGATTCATTTTCCACGCCAAGATGTCAAACTGTCTAGTACCTTTTCCTATTCTTTTTTTTTCTGTCCTCTTTCTGTTTTCTTCAATCTTTCCTGTTGTCACAAAATATTAATGTTGTCTCAAAGAAAATGGATAGCTTCCATGTAACATGTGTAATCAACTTCCTTTCCACTGTGACTTCTTTCAGGACATCTTCATTTATCTTTGTATCTGTCCATGGTATTCTTAAAATCTTCTGTCAACGTTCTTCTGTTTCGAAAAAAAAAAAACATCCACGACTCCACTTAAAATAGGTGGAATGAATGGAATCTTCTTCTTCCCCCGGAGACGTCCACATTAATGACTCTAAGGCAATGAATGGAATCTTCTTCCTTCTTCCCCCTCAGACGTCCACATTAATGACTCTAAGGCAATGAATGGAATCTTCTTCCTTCGTCCCCCTCAGACGTCCACATTAATGACTCTAAGACAATGAATGGAATCTTCCTTCTTCCCCCTCAGACGTCCACATTAATGACTCTAAGGCAATGAATGGAATCTTCTTCCTTCTTCCCCCTCAGACGTCCACATTAATGACTCTAAGGCAATGAATGGAATCTTCTTCTTCCTTCGTCCCCCTCAGACGTCCACATTAATGACTCTAAGGCAATGAATGGAATCTTTTTCTTCCTTCTTCCTCCTCAGACGTCCACATTAATGACTCTAAGGCAATGAATGGAATCTTCTTCCTTCTTCCCCGTCAGACGTCCACATTAATGACTCTAAGGCAATGAATGGAATCTTCTTCTTCCTTCTTCTCCCTCAGACGTCCCCATTAATGACTCTAAGACAATGAATGGAATCTTCTTCTTCCTTCTCCCCCCTCAGACGTCCACATTAATGACTCCAAGGCAATGAATGGAATCTTCTTCTTTCTTCCCCCTCAGACGTCCACATTAATGACTCTAAGGCAATGAATGGAATTTTGTTCTTCCTTCGTCCCCCTCAGACGTCCACATTAATGACTCTAAGGCAATGAATGGAATCTTCTTCTTCCTTCTTCCCCCTCAGACGTCCACATTAATGACTCTAAGGCAATGAATGGAATCTTCTTCCTTCTTCCCCCTCAGACGTCCACATTAATGACTCTAAGGCAATGAATGGAATCTTCTTCTTCCTTCTTCCCCTCAGACGTCAACATTAATGACTCTAAGGCAATGAATGGAATCTTCTTCCTTCTTCCCCCTCAGACGTCCACATTAATGACTCTAAGGCAATGAATGGAATCTTCTTCTTCCTTCTTCCCCCTCAGACGTCCACATTAATGACTCTAAGGCAATGAATGGAATCTTCCTTCTTCCCCCTCAGACGTCCACATTAATGACTCTAAGACAATGAATGGAATCTTCTTCCTTCTTCCCCCTCAGACGTGCACATTAATGACTCTAAAGCAATGAATGGAATCTTCTTCTTCCTTCGTCCCCCTCAGACGTCCACATTAATGACTCTAAGGCAATGAATGGAATCTTCTTCGTCCTTCTTCCCCCTCAGACGTCCCCATTAATGACTCTAAGGCAATGAATGGAATCTTTTTCTTCCTTCTTCCTCCTCAGACGTCCACATTAATGACTCTAAGGCAATGAATGGAATCTTCTTCCTTCTTCCCCCTCAGACGTCCACATTAATGACTCTAAGGCAATGAATGGAATCTTCTTCTTCCTTCGTCCCCCTCAGACGTCCACATTAATGACTCTAAGGCAATGAATGGAATCTTTTTCTTCCTTCTTCCTCCTCAGACGTCCACATTAATGACTCTAAGGCAATGAATGCCATCTTCTTCCTTCTTCCACCTCAGACGTCCACATTAATGACTCTAAGGCAATGAATGGAATCTTCTTGTTCCTTCTTCCCCCTCAGACGTCCCCATTAATGACTCTAAGGCAATGAATGGAATCTTCTTCTTCCTTCTCCCCCCTTAGACGTCCACATTAATGACTCCAAGGCAATGAATGGAATCTTCTTCTTTCTTCCCCCTCAGACGTCCACATTAATGACTCTAAGGCAATGAATGGAATCTTCTTCTTCCTTCGTCCCCCTCAGACGTCCACATTAATGACTCTAAGGCAATGAATGGAATCTTCTTCTTCCTTCGTCCCCCTCAGACGTCCACATTAATGACTCTAAGGCAATGAATGGAATCTTGTTCTTCCTTCGTCCCCCTCAGACGTCCACATTAATGACTCTAAGGCAATGAATGGAATCTTCTTCTTCCTTCTTCCCCTCAGACGTCAACATTAATGACTCTAAGGCAATGAATGGAATCTTCTTCCTTCTCCCCCCTCAGACGTCCACATTAATGACTCTAAGGCAATGAATGGAATCTTCTTCTTTCTTCTTCCCCCTCACACTTCCACATTAATGACTCTAAGGCAATGAATGGAATCTAAGACTTGAAAATTACAAATATAACACAAATATTACACATATATAACACAAATATAACACAAATATAACACAAATTTAACACATATATAACACAAATATAACACTATAATGCTTTGCTATGTGTAGTTCCCAGGGGTCTTTGAAGAGACACAGAAAGAACAGTAGCACTGTTGAAGCCTGTCGTATGTGGCCACCAGTGTCAGGTTGTGCAAACAGCTGGCAACCTCATCGTGTAAAACCAACAGCTTGTTAAACCACTGCTACACCAGCACAAAAATGATTGGATGCAGGTTTCCTGCAATGGTAGCTTCATGCTTCATAAAGAACGGAAAGGGAGAGAACTAGAACGATGTACATCACACACACCTTTAATTATCGTTAACGATGTACATCACACACACTTTTAATCGTCATCGTCAACGATGAACATCACACACACTTTTAATCGCCATCGTCAACGATGTACATCACACACACTTTTAATCGTCATCGTTAACTTTTTGTCTGTTCCTTATGGAGCACGGAGCCACAGGTGCAGCTGGTCCTCCTTGGAGGAAACCTGCACCAAACATTCACACGCTCTTGCGTTAGTGGATTCTGTAGCAATGCTTGTTACATGATGAGTGTGCTACCTCATACATAACTTCATATTAGTCGCCTTGTACGGCATGCTGGAGGGAGCAATAGATCTCTTATTTCTTTGTCACGTGATAAACCCCTGGTGCTACTTGGAACAGCCCACCCACGCTTATATTACCATGGAGAAAATTAAAATAGACATAAAGGAGGAAGCAAGAAAGGGTGAGGCTGTATTAGCGTATAAAAATAAACAATCTTCATCAATTCTTCTCGTTCCCACTGGAGTACAGGTCCGAATTAGTTGCTGGACATCTATTTTTGCTATTTTTAGCTCTGCCCACGAAGTCCCAGTTACTTTGGCCTTTTCCTCTCCCGTTCTTTTCATATCCTTTTATTTGTCTTTCCACTTTACTCATTCCTTGTGGGTTCAGTCTGTGACATGTGTGGTTATACTGAGTGGCTTTTATCTGAGGGGACGTCCTGTCCATTAACAATTCTTGTCTTTAATCTCCAAACATTTGGAGACGGATAAATATCTAGTGCTTAAGTCACTTAAGTATAAGCATCCCATAACACATATTGCCGTAGGGGTGGGAATTGTTGGAGACTTCACTATGCTAGGTCTCAGCTTTATGAGATGGAGTCAGAAAGTTTCATTCGCCTTCACTTACATTCAAAGTCTCTAACATTTCACTCTCATACTTCAGTGTCCCACAAGAGACTAGCTTAGAATGCTATTTAAAACTGACGGTGGTTGTATAAAATATTTTACTTTGTTTAAATACAATTTTGTCTCCTTTTGGCGTGACGCGTCTTGTTTAACCTAGACACAGGGTACGTGGGTTATATTAGGGCGCATGTCCAAATACTAAGGAATGTGTGGTCTGGTTAGTATCTAAGTATAAGATAAGCTTTACTAGAAAAATTTAATCAGAGTTCACTGACGTAATTTTATGCTACTCACGCCAACCTGGCAAAAGTAGTTAACCTGCTGTGAGGACTCGGGTGATGTGCTCTTGATCGACGTCTGCTGACTCGCCGGCTACGCGGTATGTTTTCACACCTTGGTTATAATTCTCTTTGATATCTCCCCAAGGGTGTCTTAATCCCGCAGGCGACTTTTTCATAGGTGTGTCGTAACTCGCCCCTCGAGCAAGATCGTTAGCGCGAAGAACAAAGATGAAAAACAAAGACGGTATTGGAAAATCAAACGAAGAAACCGAGAATAAATCAACAAAACACGGGAGACGCGGGCCTTTTAAGTTGAGATGTTGAATAGCGTCCGACTGGCTGAGTGGGTACAACGCTTGTCTCTCGCGGTAAAGTTACCTGGTTCAAGGATCAGCGTCACGGTTCAGTCTACCCAGCTGTAAATGGGTAGCTAATTCTAGATTAAGGAAGACAAAGGCAGTCAGAAAAGTAATTGGTCTCCCCACTTCATAGGGTCTCTAACACTTCACTCCCATTCGGCAATTTCTCTTATGGGACTACTTAAGTTCTGAAGAGACGTAAAGAATAGGACTTGTTACTTCCTCAAGCGTGTCGTAAGAGGCGACACTATGAGGTTGTGCGCGGTGCTGGCAGCCTTATCATGTAAAACGAGTTGATACATGAACCCTGGCTTCGTGGAAGGAGGTCAGCTGCAGAGGTAGCTCCATGCTCCGCAAGGAGCGACAAATTAGATGAATCGATAAATGTTTCTTGAATTTGTTCGATGATGAAATCATGTAATAGTCAACTTGTTACTTACTGGTCATGACTCCTCAAGTTGATAATTAATTATTTATTTTAGATACTGGCCCCACATGGTTTCTAACATGGGGGGGGGGGGGGGGGCCCTCTTTTGTGGTAGAATAACATGGACCATTGCTTCCTCAGGTACGGAGTCGGAGGCCACTAACATGAGTTGTACATATGCAGGCAACCTCATCACTCAGAACAGATTGCTACAGAACATTCCACTCCAAAGCGCATTCAGTGTGCTTGTGCAGGCTTCCTACAAGGAGCTCAAATGCTCTGGTGGCCCGAAAAAAAAGGTGAGGCCGGGGAGGGGAATGGGGGAGAACTTGAATAATTTAAAAAGAAAGAAGGAATTTTGATACTGAAATTATATTTTCGAGCTTTATAGCAGTTGGTCATTTACTCCCAAGTGGATAGTGTGGCCCTTGATCAGAGGTATCATTCCTAGAGAGCCCCGAAATAGGAGGGTCCCTACGCATTCAGCTCCCGTCACGCCCATGAGGTCACAGATGAACTCTGTCAGGGGTTTCTTCTTTTATCTCCCGCCTGGAGCGAATAGTTACAGCCTTTTTTTTTTTTTTTAAATTCAGTGCTTGCCTTTTTCATAATTGTGGTTTTACGCACGCAACCTTTAACCACACAAGTCTTCGGTTATATAGCAGCCCAGTTGTCAGACATAAATAACAGACCATTTGGCCTGAGATATTGAGCAGTGCTGAAAAGTACTCCGTCTTGAAATGGGCTTCTGGTGTTTATCGTCCAGCTTGATGAAAGTCATTACATATACTACTAGCTAGAGTTTTTAATGTTATAAATAACTACAATAAGGGCAATTTCAGTCGTTGTTCTGGAATCCTCAGGGTTACAGGAAAATAGGGAGACCTACAAACACACGAAGAAGGAAACTGTAGACAGGTGTAAAAACAAAAAAAAGATTAAGACATTGCAAGAACTTGGTACAATACAGGTAATCTTGGCGTGAGCTCATTGGCGACCTATACTCCACAGAGAGCTAAAGGATAATTAATGTGGAGATTCTATAAACTGTATGCAGTTTTAAAATAAAGCATCACATAGACCACAACTGCATCAGAACTTTTCTTTCATAAACCAGAAACACGAAAATTAACCCCCTTCAAAAATTTATTTAAGTTGTTAGAAGTAATTAATTTAATTAACGCAAAGCATCAACATCTATTATGAGAATAACTTAGACAAAAGCAGACCGAGACAGTGGGTCATGTAAGATGAGATAAACGTCCAGTCTCAGTCCGAAAGTTGGCCACAAAAGATCTTCACTATTCTATGCCTTTTTCCTGGACTGCTGGAAAAGAAACATAATTATAACCACCATCACAACCATTAAATTTCCAGCAAATCGTGGGGCTTCAACAAATACACATTATGTAACATTAAGACTTCCTGTCATGTGTCATCTATTCAAAGTTTCTCTGTGTCTTTTTTATTTTCTTCTTTGCATCGTTTTTGTCGGTCCGACCGAAGACGGAGCAAGTGACAAATGCAGTCAGCGACCCGTAGCTTGACTGCTCGCGTCAGGGTCAGCGAACCGGAGCTGACCAAGACCCGACTCCACCTCTAAGTAGTGGTCCTGGAAACAGGCTGCATCACTGCAGTCTAGCTGAGAGTGTAGGGATCGAAGAGGGAAGGCTAACCCGGTTCCAAAAAATGCCACGCTGAAACCGGATGTGTCGGGCCGAAAGGCGCAAACACACAGCCCCAAATTGACCACGGAGGGTACGGAATTTGGACCGTTTTGCGTAAAGCCGCTTGATTTGAAGTTGAGCGGAAGAACGCAGATGTCTGAAAAAAATTACAAAATTAAAAAGTAAATTTTTCTTAATATTTATGTTAGGGAATATATAAATTGAGCTGGCGACAGGTTTGCTGTAAACGGCGACACAACGTAATGCTTGGTCCGCTGCATATTAATATATAATATTTCACGTGCAATTTAATTCTATGGTTCTTCATTATATGATTGTTGATTACCGTGTGTTTTTTTTTCCATCCTACCTCCGTTATGCAGTCTGTGTGTTTCTTATGTTTGCTGGCCACCTCAACCTTTTTTTCACTTTTATATTCTTCACGTCGGAAGGGGGCGGGGGGGGGGGGGGGGGGAGGGGGGGACCTATCCTTGAAACAGACGCGTCAACCGGGTGGCGAATGGTTGAAGAATCTTCAGTTACAATCGATCGCGGGCTATCCTATAAGTACCATGTTGATTACATCATACAGAAATGCAGGAGAGGTCTGGCATCCCTGAAAATAATGGCCGCAGCGCATCTGGACCAGAGATGACTATTTCTTCTTAATCATCAGCTTGTCATATCAGTCACTGAGTATGGGATGGGAATATTCGCGCTGTCAGTAACACGCATTAAAAATGAAGGGATGTGTATAATCTTGGGCGGTTCGCGAAATACCCCCATTGTGCTAATGAGGTACATGCTTGGAGCGCTGTCTATTAAATCCAGATATGTGATGGTCCAGGCAGAAGCCTATATGCTAGAGCACAGACAAACGGCACCCCCTGTATGGAAACATAACTGACATTAAGGGAGCATAAATAAAAAAGGAGGGATGCGATGGATGACACAAGCAGTGTTACATAATTTGTGCGCCCTCTTCTCCTCTCCGGCAATATTGAACTACATTTGTTGTGCATACTGAATTAGGTGCATTATTCTTTTGTTAGCACTCTCTTTTCCCTACTGTCAGTGTTCACGTTTCATGCTTCGATGCATGACATGGCCAGATAAGCGTATCGCCCATCCCTGAGAGATTAATTGAGTCCCTAAAACGTGATAGTATCCCATTGACTCCAGGTAAATGCGAGTATGATCTGTTTGCTAAGATTGAATAATTACT
Source organism: Oreohelix idahoensis (assembly GCA_024509875.1). Classification (NCBI taxonomy): domain Eukaryota; kingdom Metazoa; phylum Mollusca; class Gastropoda; order Stylommatophora; family Oreohelicidae; genus Oreohelix; species Oreohelix idahoensis. The sequence continues at coordinate 17,435 of JAMPIV010016492.1, read as the reverse complement.
TCCGACTCGACTGGAAAAATGTAAGAAGTTGTAACGTAAACATTACCAAGAATTGTCGGATGTAGCAACACCATATACGAAGGATGACTGTTTGAAATTTTCAAACGCAAGAGTCATTCAGAATACTGCATAAGGAAAAGTTTTCATAATATGAACTTTGAATGTATTGGCTGACATTTGAGGCGCCAATAAACAACCACGCGATTGGAAGATTTGTCAGAGCACCATGCAGGAAACGTGGGCCGAGAGCTACGATATAACGTAGAACATCTAGCATACGACACTGCATTCCAGAAATCGTGACAAGTAGACATGTAGGACCATGCCACAGGAAAAAAATAGTCAGGATTCTGAATGTTTAGTAACGGAAAAACGTATCAGAGCATCTTTTGTCGAATGGAAAAGAAAACTCGCCAGTATTAATACGGAACAGGACTCCTACAGAAACTACTCACAAATCACAGAGGAATTCTAGAATAAGAAATAATATCCCAGACGTGGGTTCGAGGCATCTGTGTTCAGTTGCCAAGACTATTTACCTGAGCAAGATGCCTAAGATTTGCCTAGTTACTAGGGTGAGATTTACACATTTTTATACTTTGAATTTTACTGATTTATCCTAGCTAGGAATGTTAAAGATTCATACGAGGCTGGCAACCTCAGCATGTGAAAAGGATATATTCATGAACCACCACAGAAACCGCTGGTGATTGCTTCATGCTAGTTCTCAAGGAAGAACCAAATGCAGAAATAATCCCAGAATCCAAGTGGAGAAAGGAAGTGGATGATGATGACATCATATGTATATTATCTTTCAGGCACAAGCCACTTACCACTGTCCAGTTTACATTTTTTCATTACATTAACTAAAAGAATGGTGATTTTGTTATCACATCCCCTGTTATATGATATACACTCAGGGAGAATACAAATTCTGATTAAAAAATCTATGGCGGACAGCGGGGAAAGGCGCCTGATCTAAATCAGGAAAACAAATACTTAGCAGCGGAATGTGTTCTTTTATTCCCTCTAAAGTTGGTGGTACGGATTGGAGAGACCATTTGAGGTTCTACCCACGTTCCCAGCTGTACTAGTCTGTGGTTCGGAGCTTGAGATCGAGACGTGAAACCTATATCCCACAGATGGTGAAGATCTCTGCCTTGACAGGAAGCGGTTACCTCCAAATTCCTTTGGAGACGTGCCCTTGCACAGAGACGAAGTGACGGAACCAGCAGCACCAACATTTCAACAATTTGGAAGCTAAAGTTATAAGTTTAGCAGACCACCTCAAAAGACTATATCTTCATTTGCCAAACTGAGATCTACGATGAACCATAATTTCTCATAATTACCATTTCATATTTATTTACATTTGTTTCAAAGTAATTTAGCATTAAATTTGTATATGTTGAGTTTGTCAAATTCACAGCTGAATTCATCATTACAAAGAGAAAGGCATACGTATGAACCAGAACCTCTCGTATATATTCCTTTATATATATATATATATATATATATATATATATATATATATATATATATATATATATATATATATATATATATATATATATATATATATATATATATATATATATATATATATATATATAATAATAATAATAATAGCCCCTTCAGTCATAACTGACTATGGGAATGCGCCCCTGAGGTGACAGCCCTCAGCTGCTTATTTTCCTGGTGCTCCTTTCGACGTTTTCTCTTCACCTCTGCTTCTTGTGTGAGCCTCTCTTCGCCCAATCTGAGGTGGCGCCGTAAATAGCATCGCCACTTAGTGCGATCGGCAGCTTCATCCTCCCATGTTGCTGGATCCATGTCCAGTGCCCTCATATCTCTCTTGCACACATCTTTGAACCTCAGCTGTGGTCGCCCAACTGTTCTCTTGCCATCTGCTAATTGTCCATAGAAGATATCTTTGCTTCAGTATATATATATATATATATATATATATATATATATATATATATATATATATATATATATATATATATATATATATATATATATATATATATATATATATATATATATATATATATATATATATATATATATATATATCATCATCATCATCATGTGACGTATTCTTTCCAGAACGTTGTCTCCATTACAGCTGCTCTGAACGCATCACGATTCTGGGCAAGTTGACCTGCATCAGCCAAAGACAAGTTCAGACTCTCTGTGATGTCCTGGGTCCACCGTCGTCTAGGTCGACCCCTTCCCCTTTTTCCAGGGACCATGTCTTCCATCACTGTTTTTTCCAGACTATTATGTCTTTTTATATGACCAAAAAATTTCAGCTTCCTTATTGCGATGGTATTTAGGAGCCAATGTTCCTGTACGTTTAGTGAGTGCAGTACTTCTCTGTTGGTCTTTTTTTCTGTCCAGGGTATTCTCAACATCCTTCTGTAGCATTTCATTTCGAATGATGTAATCTTTTTTGCAACTGTTTTATTGAGTGTCCAAGTCTCGCAGCCGTATGTTGCTACTGGGAAATATATGCATATCTATATCGAGCTAATAAAAGGAATTTCGCTGAATTAAATCAGCTGGGGGCTTGAACGAGCAGAATCATTTCTATCCATCTTCACAAAAGGCGGCGGGTCAGATACAAAGGTAACGTGCTAAGACTCATTCAGCATTGTTCTTGACTTCTGTCGTACGGTAGGTAAATTGTTTTATTTGGCCCGTCTAAGTAGAGAGTGACTGTTGACAGATACACGAGAATGTATAGAAATTAGGTTCACTGGTGGTAGGTTGAGGGAAAGATATGTCTCTGGAGTGAGTAGGTTTCTCTCCTCCAGCCTATCCGTACGACTGTGCTTTGTTTCCAAGACAGTCTCTGCCTCCCTATCTAAAATAAGACAAGTTACTCTACACACACAACAACTATGTGACAACAAGACACATACACGTGAAAAACTAAGGTAAATGGGTATGGGTCTGACCAACAGACAAAGTTAAATTCTTTTGTTGTTTATTATCCCTAAACTTATTACAACATCAAATACCCAAAAGATATCAAGAATCATACATTAGAGGAAAAAGAAGAGAGCGCGAATTCACTGTATGGAGAAAACCCAAAAAATATTAACCCAAAGGTTGAAGGTTAGCACTTGGTTACAAAAATAAACAATCTTGGTGCGATATAAGACCAAGTAGAAAAAAATCAAACAATCAACTTAATAGATTCCTTTCCCAGCAAAAGAAAACAAAAGATCATCACACACTCTCTCACTCAGTGGCCACCTCTCACTCTCTTACATATTGTCTTTTACCCGTGGGGTCTGTAGTATCCCTCGTTTATAGAATACCCCTCGAAAATCCCTGTTTCACTGTGATTAATGTACCAGCTCCAGCTGTCGAGGGTACAATTTGGCCCCAGTTTGTCTCAAAAATAAATACTAATGAGTTGAACGCCGAATTTACTATAACCCATGATAAATCCTGGTAGAGATATAAATCCTAAAGGTTATCGTCACTGTTCTAAGCTATCCACTGTTCCTCCGATGGGGGTGCACAAGGGGAGAATAAGTATAGACACAGGAACTACAACTGGATAAATCCGTTGCGACAACGCTTGCAGTGTGTGGGCGGGCGGGGAAAAAACAGGCTTGTTTCCCGCTCGGTCTGGAATGCTATCTGGGTACTGGTTTCAATACAAACAGAGGAATAGGGTGAGAATCCTTGATGTTTTTGATCATTTAAGAGAGGGGATACTCCTAGTATCCGGAAAAATCTGGTTGCTCCTAATCTTAAGGATGATGAGGATTGATTTTTAACGGCCGACTCTTTGCCAGAGTTCCGGTCCTGCACAGTGTATAAACTAGGTACTCCACTTGAATACAACTGTCAGGTGTCGGCGAAAAATGATGATATCAGGTATACGCCGCTGTGGGCTGTTAAAAATAATATCCTGGATTTGGTAAGTCCAGTCTTTATAATTTATAGTCACAAAATATCATCGGCTAGTACTCACATTATAAATGAAAAAGAAAAGACTGCTGGTCGTCCACTTGGGGATCAGGTCTGCCAAAAATACAAGAAAACATTTGTGGGAAAATGCTACCATTCTGTATATAAAAAATTACGGACGAGGACAAGACAAGCTCTCATCCGCTCTGTCAATCCTGACGAATAGAGGAAATACAAAGATACGTGTTGTTTGCCCTGCGGCCTATACACACTCACAGACGTTTGCTAGCCGCTGATTTGGTTCGGACCGAGTCGATAATGACACGCCCTCACAGTTTCGCGGCCGGCGGGTCACTCGCGCAGTGTTTATTTTCTTTCAATACGCAACACACATAAACACCTATCATTATAGTTAGCATATAAACACCTATCATTATAGTTAGCTATTAAATCGTCGGTGTCTCTTTGTCGTATTGGCATTTAAAAAAATAATAGACGCTATAATAACAATAATTACAAATGAAATATGAACATGTATTCTTTTCTCCCACTGTCAGTCGTCTAACGCTTCTAAAGTCATGTGTGGTTAATAGTCGCTTTTATTTCTCTCTCTCCTGGAGAGTTTAGGGCCGAGTCGGTCTACGCTGTAAACATAACTACGGTCTCTGGTCTCAGTTATAAAGCAGCCGGGTGGTGTGGTTTTAACATTTTTACTTGGATATCTGTTTATGAAAAATCGCTACGCGTTACTTTATTTAATACGCACGCCTTACTAGCAAGAAAAATCTAAGTGAAGTATAAGGGTTTAACTTTAATGGCTATCACCGTGAAATACTCGTACTTATAATACTTAGAACTATTTTCCCTTTACCAGAATCCAGAATGAAATCTCCACGAATCACTTATACACAGTATTCTATTTAAAAAAATGGTTTCAGGACTGCGCACGAGACTCTTCAAATTTTGACTGACGACAGATGACTGGGTTTTAGAAACAGCAGTATATATGTATATATATATATATATATATATATATATATATATATATATATATATATATATATATATATATATATATATATATATATATATATATATATATATATATATACATACATACATACATACATATATATATATATATATATATATATGTATGTATGTATGTATGTATGTATATATATATGTATGTATGTATGTATGTATGTATATATATAATATATATATATATATATATATATATATACATACATACATACATACATACATACATACATACATACATACATACATACATACATACATACATACATACATACATACATACATACATACATACATACATACATACATACATACAGGAGTGCGAAATAACGCCATTAGAGATCAAAAGCTATATATATATATATATATATATATATAGTTTTGATCTCTAATGGCGTTATTTCGCACTCCTGTGTGGGACAAAATTCAGAAGCTAGAGTTTCCCAAGATGAAAGGCTTTACGTCACGGTCTCCCAGAGTTTTCGTCTGGAGCTTTGACCGAGATCCAAAGTCTTTTTGTTCTTCTAGCGGGCTTCCCCTTAGAATGCCCGTGCTCAAGATCATAGGGTACTTGGGGGTTTCTAGCTTTCCCTGGGTGAACTTCAAAGGTTCTGTTCCGTTACTCTCACGTGCTGTCAAGCTGTTAAGTATTATATGATTGACAGATGAGCTCGCTTGAGTGGAAAGAGTACAACTATAGCGGGGTTTATTTCCTGCTATGACTGACAGGTCAATGAAGATTGTAAACACCGCGTTTACCATTGTTTAACGAAAAGAGGGCGGGGACAAAAGGGTAAGCTGCAGAAGACATGCCAGGTAGTTTAATGCATGTTTAGCTAGCAAATCAGAGAGTAGCTATTTGGTTACAACAGGCTGTTAGATTACTGTAGACTCTTTTCCATTACACGTCACAACTTCTGAAAAATCTTATGAATATACCTTCGAGGTAGAAGCATCATTATCCTTCTATCTACAACTGTGCCAAGATTAATCTTGTTTGAAGGCAGACACCTCTGAAGGCCGCGCCGAGCCGATATTATGTCGTAAATTTAGATAGGTATAGAGATTTATTTGGTCCCGTCTGAATAGAACAGAAATAGTGGGGTTATCTGAGAAAGAAAGTCTCGTATTAGAATAGATTCCACGAGTGAATAGATTAAGGTGAAGATCTGTCTCTGGAATGAGTGAATTCTCTAGTCCAGCCTATCTATACGACTATCTTTAGAAGAAGACGATCTATTACACTTCCCTATAATGCTAATTAGTCACTTCGATTACGGAAACAACAGCAAATGGGTTGATTTGCCGTTGCCCTAAAGACGCCACTAGGCGTGATGGGAAACAATGGCAAAGAAGACCTATCTGCTGTTGCCCTAAGACGCCACTAGGCGTAATGGCCACTGACTGCTTTGACGGTCGGTGGCTAAGGACGGAAGAAGAAGATAATGCTAATTATAAGTTATCCGCGCGCGCGCACACACACACACACACACACACACACACACACACAGTTATGTGACAACAAGACACACAAACGTGAAAACTATGGTAAATGGAGATTGGGTTATGGGCTAGGCTGACCAACACAATTAATTAAGTTTTGTTTAGTTTATTATCATTAAACTCTTCACAACATCAAACACATAGAAATCAATAAAATCATAGGTTACAGAATTATTAAAATAACCCCATACGTGCCTTCCCCTCTGTTGAGAAAAGATCCCGCAAGAAGTAAAAAACCCCCAAAAAGGTCAAAGATTAACACTAGGGTGTAGAATAGACAATAAGCAAAGAACAAAGTTCCTAGTTAAGCTATCCCGTAAAATAACAGTAATTGCAAAGAAAATAAAGGATCGTACAGTTTCCGTAACTAGAACATATTTCCTCTCATTCTGTCATTCGTGGCCACATCAATCACACTTTACTTACTACTTGGTAACGACCTCTTGAACGTAAACATCAATGAACATGTATTATAATCCAGGGTTGTGCTTCTCCGAAGTAAGCCCCAGTTCCTCCGTGAATGATTAATTTTCCTAAGGGGGAACGCCTACTTTGGTGGTGCTTATTGGATTTGATAATGTCACATCAGATAGTTCATGTAGCAAAATATAAACCACGATTTAGTGTTCACAGTAGACAGTGGTCAGTACTTCCTATAGTTAAAGGAAACGTCTGGTTTGTAAACTGTTAATAAAATAATGCTGATGAGGGTATATCCTATCGGTTTTTCTCTCTGGTGTTGAGTGCCGATTCTGAAACAAAGTATTCTCCTGGGTAAATCCACTTTGAAACACAATTGTCAGAAGTCGGAAAAATATGTGTGTATATTTGGCCACAGCGGGCTAATAAAATTAATGCAAAAAATCTGGGTATTTTGTACGTCCAGTTTTACTTAATTCTTATTGTTTATACGTTTGGTCTCTCTCTCTGAATGATGCAATAGGACCGCACAGGTCAACATCAAAGACCCCGATATTAAATAAGAAATGTCGGGAAAGAAGGGTATGCGCCCTCTCCCGTATTGCCTGCGACAAAAAAGAACAGCGCACAAAGTCTTTTATTCAATTTATCTATATGCGCACTTTAACAAAATCCGCCTGTCACTACTAGCTAGTTGATTGTCGGTTGTTGTTTAGTCACATAACATTACTCTAGTCAATTATTTAATTTCACACATTGAAGTATAAACGAATTCTATTCGGTCACTGATCCCTCACACTTACTAATACTAAGTCCGCTAAGCTGTATCTCTTGTGTAAGAAAAAAAATGGGTATTAAGAATTGCATTATTCTGAACGAATGGCAAGAAATATCTATGCATTAGGTTATTTCACTTAGTTTTAACCGCTAGGGAATTATATTGAATAAAATGGTACCTAACACATTTTAACGCTTAAGCACAATTTCTATTACCACAAATCAGAAATTTAAATCCCCACGGGATAATTTAACACAATTAGTGAAGAAAAGGTACTAGTCCGTCGTGTTTAGATTCTTCAAGAATTTCTGAGTGACTCTAATACTGACTTTACGAGGACGGAGTATTTATACAGAAATGGTGTTTATTCACTGAAGGTTGCTATAAGTCGCGCCTTCGGCCGTATGAGGGAAAATCTACGGTTCGATTTCCAAAGTAGAGGATTCTACGGTTCGCTCCCTCGCTACGCCGAAACGACATCAAAGAAACATGGCCATGCTAGCAGCTCTTTGATTATCTCCGCCTGCCGTAGATCAACGAATAATGTCCCCTGGGATCACGGACATCAAACAGTTTCACTGCAAATTTCTTCCCGTCCTTTTCCTCTTCAGAGAATCTTAATATCTCTACGCGCGCTTCGGTCTGATCTGTCACTATCGAAGTTCTCTCCCCTCTTGTTAAGACGGTCTGGTGTGAAAATTTGTAAACGCTAATTAGCGCATGAAACAGAAAAATATAGGCGTGGCTTCAAAATATGCGTTGCAAAACATAAATACCAATGAGGAAACAAGATAGCCAGATTCCTGAGAATCTATTTACATATCCACGTCACACCACATTAGATACTCTAGGTTTTCGCCACTGTTGGACCACTACTGCAGAGCATGGGAAGGCAACCCGTGACAGACAGAGACAACGATCAAGCAGGTGACCACAATTGAAAATATATTCAAAGGGTGAGAATTCAGTGTAGTATGTCAGATGAGAACTGGATCAGCAAGTCATCAGTCTTGGCAGAGAGTGTAGAACTTGGGGCAATGGGAAAGCAGAACTGGAAATTAATCATCTGATACATGATCATGCACTGGCTTCCTAGCTCGGTGGTCCACGGTTCGATCCCCAGTTGAGGTGGGATTTTTTAGACCACAAACGGCTCCGGGATCGACCCAGCCTCATGAATTGGGTCCCAGAACAACTCTGGGAAGGTTAGGGCGGCCGGCGTGATGATGACTACATCACCCCTAGTGTGCCGATGGTCAAGAAAATACGGGCCTAACACCATATTCCCAATATGCCTCAATGGGCGCGTAACGGGATCCTTTACCTTTTACTTATGATCATGCCGGATGTTATGAGTAAAATCATAACATATCTCTCGATATCAACAAGGCTTGTTTATAGACCAGTTTGTTGATAGAGGTTTCCTGGGTTACTCCCGGAAGTACGTCATTGTCTTTTGGACAAATTTTGCAGACGTTTCAGCCGGCCTCACTTAGCAGAAGTGAGCGTTACATCGTGGCCATTCATCTGTGTTCTTCAAAATGTTCGGACATATATTTGGTCCAGCTCCTATATTTGTGCTCTTACGACAGAGTTCTCAAGTTTGACTATCGCTAGATTGCCCATATGCTTCATGGAATCTATGCGGGATAATTATATTTATTAGGACAAGTGCATTGCTGTAATTATGTGGAACGTGAGTGGAAATATGAAATAAAGTATGCAGCAACATGTCGAAGACATCTTGTACCTAGTCGACTGTCGTAGATTTTTGATAGGAGAATTAAGACTTGGGTTGGTCCCTTCTGAATAGGGTGGAATGAGTGATAGTCACAGTGTGAGATAGAAATACAAAATCTCTCACCTATCTTCTACGACAGATCTAAAGTAGTCAGACAGTCTAATACATATACATTAAATATATCTATATCCACTCACGTGCCCGCACATTCAAGTGACGACAGGTAGACACACAGACGTAGGAAACTATAACAAATGATTTTATAGATATTCTAGAACGAGCTGACCAACGCACTGATTTAGTTCAAGAGAGATTTTAATTATCATCTAAAAAAATCTTCTCACAACACCTAAAAAATACATCAAGGAAAACATATACAAATAGTCATAAAATTCAAGAAAATGCTACAAGGATGATAGCCCCGTTATGATCTTAACTCTAGGTTTAGCCCACAGCCCCGTTAGGATGACAGATGATGGCCCAAAGAGTTATAGATGCATATGGTTAGGGTCTAATATTGTCCCCTTTCTTGAAGGTAAGAACTGACTTATGACAGCAGTATCTATTCTAAAGGAACAATTAAATTAAGCAGCAAGTCTTTCATAAGGAAAAATTACAAAATGAGTGCATTAAACAACGAACATCCTTCCGTCACTTTCACTCGGTTCTTTCATCCGGGTACCCAGGCTTTCGTGCTTACCTAAAAACTTGAGATTGTTCAACGTCTGGCGCAACATTAGGACACTTCTCTACAGTGAATCTGGATTCTTTGTATAAAGCGAATCCCAACTCTGCAAATACAGGTTTCTTCCACTGTTTTCGGGGAGCGTTCACTTCACCAGTTAAATTTTAGATTTACTGTTAATGTCACTTGAATCAGGTTTGATAAGGAAGTTTAAACGGGCACACAGAGTTCAGAAACACGAGGATTCCCTTAATTTGGAAAAGATGACCAGTGGACAACTGCTCTCAACAGATAGTCTTGGTTCACTATCCACTCTTTCAATAGTGTCGGAAATGTTAATGTTATTTCTTGTAATTATTCTCGCCGCCAGGCAGCATGTACATTTAAATTGGTGGAGCAATATGAACTGGCTCAAAAGCCCAGTATATATTTCTAGTCTTTAGAAACCGTTAGTGGGATTGGTATTACTGTCTATCTCTGATGGCACATGCACTGTCAGACCAGTGTTACTTGGAAAAAACCCACGTGGTTAAAGATAGGAAATGTCTATGCTTCTCACAAGTATGTCTCTTTACTAAACGCTGGCAAGTTGGGTTTACCCCAGTATTCACTGAATGAAGAAAAAAACACACATGAAATATTTACATATATGTACTCAATATAACTTACATTTTTAAACTGCAAGCGTAAAGCTTGACTTATCATTTAAATTCCCGTGACGTAAGTTATATTTAAAAATCAGCAATCCTCATGAATTAGGAACACGTGCGTATTCCGTCACTATTCATGAGGCTTCTAGCATTTATACGTTAGTTTAGAAAATTTGTTCTCGTCTGATTATTTAGCAGTAAAATTAACTTCATTATAGCCACATTGTTGTTTAAGCTAGGAAATATAATTTATTCTGCTCTCCACTGAAACACGTCACTAGAAAATAATACAGACTATATAAATTTGGCACTCTGCACAAAATCTAACTAGTGAAATATGAAATAAGCGACTTAACACTTTAAACACTTCACAAAATACTAGAATATAATATATAATATTTTACCTCACACAGAACTACAGGTAGTCGCACAACTTAAGAATTATATGCTTATATTTATGGAAGTCTAGAAGTTCGAAAAATTGTCGAAACACTCTGAGAAACTTCGCTATACAGCTTATACTGTTCCGAGCAACCTGTCTACTGCGAATTTAGGAGCGAGAATGAAAATAAAGTTTAACATTCTGGTTATATCTATCAAACAGACAAAGAGGTGAACATTTATTTCGTAAAACGAAATGCTCTCCCCTTTCCGGCTTTAACGATACGTTTAACACCTAAACGCATGTCGTAACTGCCACCTACTGACCGAGAGTGCGCGTGTCAGTTGCGACTCTCCCAGACAAATGACAGGTGAAAAAGCTATACGATAGGTCGGCCCTATGTCTGAGATGGACTGAGACATAATCGCACCTCTCGTCAAACTGCGCGAATGACATCTGACGCAATAAGGTTACTAGTCAGTATGAGAAAGAAAAACGATAATGGGAAAGAAATATATTTTTCGCAACGAACGAATGCGAAAAACACAGGAAGAAGGTAGAGAGCGACAATAATTTGAGAACACGGGTGGAAGAAAAGAAGAGGAAAATATAGAAAATTCAATGAACATAACTCTCCGTGACAGAACGTCCCCCCTTTAAGACATGGAAGCACTCCATGTCTACGTTATGGAATTAAATTTCCTATATCCGTAGCTTCAGGGTGTCTGTCTTCTTTCATCTCATCTCCCCCCCTCCATCTCTGTCCAATTCCTACTCAAGTCTACTCCCAAAGTTTCCTTCCTCTGGAATGTCTCCAATGCGCGCTTGAAAGAGCGTCGCCGCTTCTGACATTTTTCAAAGATTTCCTGTGATTGCAGTGGAGTTTCCCTGCCACTATCGTCATCTTCGTCAGTTTTGGCGATCGTCAGGAGATGGTCGGAGGTTGGCACTGGTTTTTCCAAGTATCTCTTTAAGAGATTTAAATGGAAAACCTTCTCCTTTCCTTGAATAGAGATCTGGTAGTTAGCCTTAGAAATCTTTTTCAGGGCGGTAAACGGCCCTTGCCATCCGATCTTCAGTTGGTTGTTCTCGGTAGGGAGTAACACCAAAACTTTCTCTCCTGCTTCCAATTCTCTCTCTTTCGCGACTTTCCTGTATCGGTTAGCGTGCTTTGTGCGTGCTCGCTTAAAGTTAGTCGTTGCTAGGTCCCATCTTAGTTTCAACCTTCCTTTTAAATCCGACACATATTTACTGGCTGAGACAACTGTCTCATCAGCCTTCTGGTCTGTCAGCGACCAAAGAAAGGCTTCAAGCGGGCCCTTAATGAGTCTGCCAAATAAAAGCGTAGCTGGCGGAAATCCTGTGGAAGTATGAGGAGATTCTCTGTAGCCAAATAAAGCTGCAGGAATACAGAGATCCCAATCTTCAGGTTTCACTTGTGCCAGTTTACTTAGCATCATGTTGAGGTTTCCATTAGCACGTTCCACGAGCCCATTTCCGGCCGGAGTATAAGGCTTAGTGTGGATGTGTTGGGTCCTCAAGATCTTAACGATCTCATCCATCAACAGGTTTCGGTATGGAGATCCGTTATCCGTCAACACTTGTTGAGGGAATCCCAACCGAGTGAAAATCTGCACGAGGGCTTCTGCGACATGCTTGGCATCTGCGCATGTTAGCGGTATAGCTTCTGCCAATTTTTTTTTTTCCTTAACCAGCGGCACTTAGGCTTTCAGCCCTTCGGCCCAATGACATGTCATTGCGAGGCTGGGGAACCTGAGGACTTTCCTTCCAACCCGGTCAGGAGCTTCGCTCCTTCCCATCCACAGAGGGTTTATCACAGGAGCCGTCCAGGTTATTCTGTCAAATTTCCGGCCGTAAACATTTCTTCAAACGCTGACGCCCGGGTTTGAACCATGAACACCTGGTCGCCAGTACAACGCCGAAGCCATTACACCAGCGCGGCTCCAGCTTCTGCCCATAAAGTGCATGTATCGACTAAGGTCAGGATAAACCTGTTCCTTCTTCTAGTCCTTTCGAAAGGCCCTAAAATGTCGATCACAACCCGTTCGAATGGTGTTCCCACTATTGGCATTTCACCCAAAGAGACTGGGGGTGCCAGTTGCTTGGGTGGCACACGTTGGCACTGGGCACAGGATTTGACATATCTGATAATATCAGTATTTACTCCTGGCCACCAATAATGAGTGGTTATCCGTTGGTTTGTGGCGTTCTGTCCCATATGTCCGCTGAAGGGAAGAGAGTGCCCCATTTCTAGGATTTGGCTTCTGTACTGTTTCGGTACTAGGAGCTGGTTGTAACCTTGGTCAGGCTTGCCCGTTCTGCGATAAAGTAAGCCATCCTTAGAAAAAATGTTCCCGTGCTGTCTGGGTTCCTTAGCCATGGGCAGTTTCCTAAAGCAGGGTGCCAAAGTAGGGTCCTTTTGTTGCGCTTCTTTAAGTTCCATAGGTAACAAATTAGGCGCAGGCTCCTGTTCCTTCTTGGTTTGCCCTCTTGTAGTTACTGCTGCCACAATCGGCTCTTCCGGTTTCCCAATAGACACGTATCTACCGCCAAGTATGACTGGGTAGATGGGGTCATCCATAACAGCCGCTTTGATCACACCTCTGACAAAGTCAGAGTGTATCTCCACCAATGCGATGGGAAGCGCTGTAGGTGCCTCACTCTTAGAAACTCCACAAAGTTTGACGGTCTCTCCTGTCTCTTGACCGGGTTTAACCAGGTTTCTGGCAACAATGCAATCGTAAGAAAGCCCCGTGTCGAATAAACAAAGACTTTGAGAACCGTTCAAAATAACAGTACCTCGCGTTGAGGGTCTATCCCCAACAGGTTGGGAATCACTGTCAACAATTCCGCCTTGCGAGACTGTCAGTAAGCATCCGATGCGTTTAGGCTCGGTGTGCTCACTCTGATCGTCTGTCCCGTGCGCAGGGGTTCACCCTTTGCCACCTTGTCCATACTGGCTACGCTGCCATGAAGGGCGGTCGGGTTGATCAGACTGTTTACTGTGGTTGGGGTACTTGTTTTTGTAGAACTTGGATTTTTCAGGAGGGGGGTTTTGAAGTCCAGTTTCTCTGTGGTTATTCAGATTAGAAGCCTGAGAAGCATGAGAAGACTGGTCTAGATTATTTTTCCGAAAATGCTCCTCTGTCGGTTTACGTTTTGTGGTCGGCAGTTCAGCCAGCGCATTTTGATAGCGCTCAGACTTTTCTAAGATGTCTTCAAGCTTTTCTGCCCCCTGCTCGGCTAGGAATCTCCGGGTATCAGCAGACAAAGTGTTCTTTATTTGTTCTGTTAAAACAAATTCCTCAAGACCTTCGTAGGTAGAAGGGAGCTGCGAAAGCTCAAGGCACTTTGTTAGGTACCCCTTCAAACGAGACGAGAACTGTTGAAAACTTTCAGAGTTCTCTTTCCTGCTGTTGCGAAACAGTTGCAGAAATTTGCGAGCATTCATTTCAAAGCGCTCCAGTAACGCTTTCTTCAACACATCATAGTTGTCTTGTTGGCTGCTTTCCAGTTTGGCGTAAACATCATACGCACTGCTTTTCAGCGCCTGAGAAAGCTTCATGTTCCAACGCGACCTTTCTAAACCGTACAGAGTTGCAATTTTCTCAAATTTCTCTAGCCATGTGTCAATCTTCTCATTAGGACAAGGGAACGATTCAGGAGTGAAAGACATAGCGTTGAGTTGAAGAGATTGTGTGTTAGAAGGATCAGTTAAGGAAGAATGAGGAGAAGACTCTCCACTGCTGGAGGTAGAGGCAGCACCACGACTTTGGAACTCTAGAGTTTTAAGAGCCAACTCATGCTGTCTCTGTTTCTCTTTTTCCTCAAGCTGTCTCTCCTCCCTCTCCTTCTCCTGCTGTCTCTCCTTCTCTCTTTCCTCATGCTGTCTCTCCTTCTCTCTTTCCTCATGCTGCATCCTGCGGATTTCCATTTCCTCATCCATCTTCTTCTGCTCTCTAGCTTCAGCTGCTTTCCTCTCCGCATCATATCTTTCCAGTTCGTCCCTGACAAAAGCTTTCGCTTCTTCGCCTTCCAATCCTTCTTCTCTCGCTTCGTCCCTGAGGAGTTGCCTAAGCTTTGCCCTCTCGGCCATAGTAATTAGCTGACTGAGACTAGACGAGAAAGAGATAAGAAAAAAAGGATCTACTGGTTCCTACCACTTACGAGAAAATACCAAACAAAAGATGATATACTTATAACCTGGGATAACTCCTCCAAAATATAATATCTAACTATCGCTGCTATTATCGGCAATAAAGCACCTAATGCAGACGACTACGCCAACTAAATGATAGTAAAGATTTACTACTGAAAAATAAATTGCTACAGTGGAAGCAAAATAATTATTGCAAAAATTTAGGAGAAAAAAAATCCCTTAACTTTTAAATCCACTATCAAGTTCACCCCTGAAGATAGTTAGGGTAAGGGAGGCAATAACAGGACGTATAGTCTGATCGCGCTCCTTAGCTTAGCTCAAACACCTACTTCTTCAAAACCCTGTGAATGTTATACACTCACAAAACTTTACCAGCGTTTAGTATTACAAAATCAGTAATTAACATATATTCCGACAAAATCAACTAGTAAACCAAATGTATAATGCTCAATAATGCTGTGGAGCAACAATTATTATTAGCCGTGTGGTCAGCACGCCCGTAAAACAGATCGTTACGTCTAGGGGATAGTTATTTTAAAAAAAAAAATACAAAACTCACAAGACATCACACTCTTACTCTATATCATAATAAAGAATCTTACTGACGAGCTGATATTTGCCGTCTCGTCTTCCTATTCTAAGTTGAAAAACCGGAAACGAGCCCACATTTGTCGTAGATTTTTGATAGGAGAATTAAGACTTGGGTTGGTCCCTTCTGAATAGGTTGGAATGAGTGATAGTCACAGTGTGAGATAGAAATACAAAATAGATTTCCACGAGTGAGGTGGTGGAATAGTGATAAAGGCTGTCTCTGAGAGCGGGAAATCTTCTCTCTCTCTCTCTCTCTCTCTCTCTCTCTCTCTCACATATCTTCTACGACAGATCTAAAGTAGTCAGACAGTCTAACACATATACATTAAATATATCTATATCCACTCACGTGCCCGCACATTCAAGTGACGACAGGTAGACACACAGACGTGGGAAACTATAACAAATGATTTTATAGATATTCTAGAACGAGCTGACCAACGCACTGATTTAGTTCAAGAGAGATTTTAATTATCATCTAAAAAAATATTCTCACAACACCTAAAAAATACATCAAGGAAAACATATACAAATAGTCATAAAATTCAAGAAAATGCTACAAGGATGATAGCCCCGTTATGATCTTAACTCTAGGTTTAGCCCACAGCCCCGTTAGGATGACAGATGATGGCCCAAAGAGTTATAGATGCATATGGTTAGGGTCTAATATTGTCCCCTTTCTTGAAGGTAAGAACTGACTTATGACAGCAGTATCTATTCTAAAGAAACAATTAAATTAAGCAGCAAGTCTTTCATAAGGAAAAATTACAAAATGAGTGCATTAAACAACGAACATCCTTCCGTCACTTTCACTCGGTTCTTTCATCCGGGTACCCAGGCTTTCGTGCTTACCTAAAAACTTGAGATTGTTCAACGTCTGGCGCAACATTAGGACACTTCTCTACAGTGAATCTGGATTCTTTGTATAAAGCGAATCCCAACTCTGCAAATACAGGTTTCTTCCACTGTTTTCGGGGAGCGTTCACTTCACCAGTTAAATTTTAGATTTACTGTTAATGTCACTTGAATCAGGTTTGATAAGGAAGTTTAAACGGGCACACAGAGTTCAGAAACACGAGGATTCCCTTAATTTGGAAAAGATGACCAGTGGACAACTGCTCTCAACAGATAGTCTTGGTTCACTATCCACTCTTTCAATAGTGTCGGAAATGTTAATGTTATTTCTTGTAATTATTCTCGCCGCCAGGCAGCATGTACATTTAAATTGGTGGAGCAATATGAACTGGCTCAAAAGCCCAGTATATATTTCTAGTCTTTAGAAACCGTTAGTGGGATTGGTATTACTGTCTATCTCTGATGGCACATGCACTGTCAGACCAGTGTTACTTGGAAAAAAACCACGTGGTTAAAGATAGGAAATGTCTATGCTTCTCACAAATATGTCTCTTTACTAAACGCTGGCAAGTTGGGTTTACCCCAGTATTCACTGAATGAAGAAAAAAACACACATGAAAATATTTTACATATATGTACTCTCAATATAACTTACATTTTTAAACTGCAAGCG
>JAMPIV010016491.1:0-188778 GCA_024509875.1 Oreohelix idahoensis | reverse complement strand
GGGGGGGGGGGGGGGGGGGGTGGGGGGGTGGGGGGGGGGGGGGGGGGGGTGTGTGTTGGGGTGGGGTTGTTAGTTGGTTTGATTGTTAGTTTGGTAGTGTTGTTTGTTTGTGTATGGGTTTATTGTGTAATTGTATAATTTTGAGGAGTTGATATTAATTGGAATTGTGTTAGTATGAATTATTTTGTTGATTGAGAAGATTTCAATGCCAAGAGTTGGAAATGACCATGCTAGATGGGGTGAGTATTGGAAGAAATGAGAAGATACCTTCAATGAACAATGGAAAGCGAATCTTCAGATTCTGCAGTGAGCAGAAATTGATCATATACCAACACAAAGTTCTCTCCATAAAGCTCATTACATGCATACACTAGGGTTGTGAAACCAATTCAAAGATGAAGTCAGTGATCGACTATGCTATTGTTAGGAGGAGCTCATTCAAATATGTCCGGGATGCTAGAGTCTGGAGGGGGCCAGAGATTGGAAGTGATCACTACCTGCTTACAATCAAAAGAAAAACTGAAAGAGTTGCTCAGCCTAGGAACTGCCCAGTCACCTCACGCAAGAAACCAAGTAAAAGTCGAACGGAAGAAATGAGCATTAAGACCTACAAGCTGAGAGAGCCAGAAATTAAGACCAGATATCAGGGGCTTATTGCTACAGCGGTGAGAAACACAGAAGAACAACCTGATGACTTGGGAACAAGAGAAAGAGGACACCTTGGTGGACAGAGGAAGTCAAAGAGAAAATAAGAGAGAAGAAAATGGCATGGAAACAATACTTAGGAGCTAAAAACACAACAGGACAAATGGAAAAATATAGAGAATATGTGACACTCAGAACAGAAGCAAAGAACAAAGTGCTGCAGCAAAACAGAAGTCCTGGGAAGAATTTGGAGAAAAGCTAGAAAAAGATGCACAAGAAAACCAGAAATTGTTCTATAAGACCCTAAAGAACATGAGGAAGGAAAAACAATGCCATCTCAAATTTATAAAGGACAAGCAAGGCAAATTGCTTACTGCCCGAAGGAAGTAATGGAAAGATGGAAAGAATATTTCTCAGAACTCCTGGATGGTGAGCAAGGTCAAGCATCAGAAATGATAACCACTAGCACAGAAGATGAAACAAATGGTGATGAAGATGACATAAAGATGGAAGAACTGAAGGCAGCACTGGAGAAAAATCAAGATGGGCAAAGCAGCAGGGCATGATGGTATAACACCAGAAATGGTTAAGTACATGGGAGCATCAGGCGACCTATTACTCTTAAAGGTCCTACAGGCAGCATGGTGCAACAAGACCATACCAAAGGATTGGGAGATTGCCATCATAACACCAATTTTCAAAAAGGGTGACAATCGACAATGTGGAAACCATAGAGACATATCCCTTCTCAGTGTCCATGGTAAAATCTACTCTAGAATCCTAGAGCAGAGACTCCGACGCCTAGCTGAGCAACAATTGGATGAGGTGCAGTGCGGATTTCAAGCAAACCGAAGTACTCAAGACCAAATCTTCACACACAGACAACTGAGTGAAAAGGCCCTTGAGTATAAGAGTGAGATCCATCTTTGTTTCATAGATCTAGAAAAGGCGTTTGACAGGGTCCCCTGGAGCAAACTTTGGGACTGTTTGGCAAGGAAGAACATTCCAGCACCTTTGATTCATACTACACGGAGCTTCTACATGTCTTGCAGAAATTATGTGAGGACAGCAAACCATAAGTCAGAAGAGTGCAGGACCACCACTGGTGTAAGACAGTGTGATATCCTATCACCATATCTCTTCATACTCCTTATGGACGATGTCATCAAGGCATGTAAGGAGAGGACAAGAAAGTATTCAGTTGTGTACTGGAAGATGAGACAGGTATGTATTTCGGAGCTGGCATTTGCTGGTGATGTTGCCCTGATTGCTAAATCATAGGCACATCTCTAATTCAACCTGCAAGTCTTGAAGGAAGAGCTGGAGAAGAGAGGGATGGTCATAAGCAGCTCTAATACTAAATCCATGGTGATATCACGAGAAGAAAAGAAAACATCAGATTAAGCTGGGAGAAAAGGTCCTGGAGCAGGTCGACCATTTTACATATCTCGGAGCTATTATAGACCGAAAGGGAGGCATCAAAGAAGAGTTGAGCACTCGAAAAGCAGCTGCTGGGAGACTTTATCAGGCCATAAATCGAGGATTCCTCAGCAAGAAAGAGGTTGGTAAGAAAACGAAGATGGCTGTATACCGCTCCACCTATGTCCCAGTCTTGACGTATGGATGCGAGTCATGGGCAATGACTACAACCCACAAAAGCCAGATCCAAACCTCAGAAATGAGGTATCTGAGGAAATGTGGTTGAAGTAACAAGAAGAGACATGGCCCGCAACCAGACGATACATCAAGGCCTAGAAACCCCTGCAGACCCAAGTAGAACAGTCCCAAATGAGATGGTTTGGCCATGTCTGCAGAATGGGAGAAGATCGACTACCACGACAAGCATGGGAAACAAAGAGCCAAGGATCCAGACCCCCAGGACGACCCAGAAACCGCTGGGAGGACAACATTAGACAATCTTTGAAGGCCCGAGGACTAGAATGGAACCAGGCCAGGAGGAAGACAGCCGATAGGATAGTCTGGCGCTCTCTCTTCCAAACCTCTACACCTCACGGTAGAATGGTTACGACTAAGTAAGTAAGAATATGAAGTCACTTGTTGTGTATGAGTCCCTTACTTAATATACATTCAACTGTTGATATATGTGTGGAAGAGAGGGTAAGTGCGGTTAACATTTAAAAGAAGTCCGAGTGGCGGGATAAGAGATTGTTTATCAACTTTGTGCTCCTGACTGTTGCACCACCACTCAACATTCACATTCTCAGTTTCAGACACACGTTATCTCACTCCTCACTCAGACTGTGGTCTGTCACAGACAGACTCTTTTTCTCCACTCGTGACAATGCACAATGTCATATTAGCCGCCACTGATGACATTGCACAACGAAACAGTAGTCCCATTTTTATCTCCCCAGAGACCCCCGGAACTACATACAACAACCAAGTGTTAATATTTCATGGTTATTATTTCCACATGCATCCAGCTTGAACTATTCTTTCTTATATTACCCCCGGAACTACATACAACAACCAAGTGTTAATATTTCATGGTTATTATTTCCACAGACAACCAGCATGAACTATTCTTTCTTATATTACCCTCGGAACTACATACAAAAACCAAGTGTTAATATTTCATGGTTATAAATCGTAATGTATATGGGAGCGTCTGGTTGGCTAAGCGGTTCAATCGCTTTCCTGTCATGGTGAAGTTACCGGGTTCCTGGATCGAATCCTGGTAGAGTCACGCTCAAGTCTAAACAGCTGTAAATGGGTACCTGACTTCGGTGACTTCTCACTGCGAGAGATAGGCGCTCTAACTACTTAGCCACTCGCAAATACATCAATAATCATTCACAAATAGAATAATGCAATTATTATTCAAAACCGTATGACATACGATGTTAGAAATATGGCGCTTTCAGAATATATACGGAGAAACATATGATGTTCATAAATGAAATTTTGTTTTTCGTGGTATAAATCTTTATTTTTTTAAATAAATAAATAAACTTTGTTCCAGATTCTGATTACAGGCCACGCAAAGACTAAATGTGGAAAAGAAATAGACCGTTTGATTAAACGCCAATGGTGTTAGTAACAGAACTAAGTGCAAAAGATGTACGAGATCAGAAATTAATTTTTTTTTTTAAATCGTACTATAGACGTACTGTTGACATAAAAGACAAAAAGGTGTGCTGCCAAAAGCACGTTACATAATGCTTTCAGTTTTCTTGCAGACACACTTCTATTTAAAGATGAAACTCAATCCATAGCTATGAGTAAGTCAGCATGCATTCGTCAGACTTATAAGAAAAGATTGTTGATGAGTTTATGATGTTTTCTGCACTGTATAAGGACAACATTTTTTTAGTGGAACTAATAGAATAAGATAATGAAAATTTGACATTATTTGACAAAAATTTATGTTTTGATTTGAGGATTTATCCAGTAACGGAGAAGGTATGTGTGGAAAGGAGGACAGAAAACATTCACCACTTGTGGTGCCTTTTTTAAGTTTATTTGTGAACTCATCTACCCATCCAACAACAAAAATGAGTGTATCAATAAGACATGTTTCCAGCAATATAAAACATGTGCGGAACTCTATGCGTAATTTACAGTTAAGTCTGATTACTACACAATGTGCTGATTGTTTCTACTTCTCCTCTCGTTCTGAATAAAATGGCGTCTTTTCACAAAATCAGACCCGGTTCCTTTTCGTATTCCAAAATGGTTGGCTCTGTGTGGATTAAACCGATTAGCGGATTTAAAACTACTCCAATAATAATAATAATAATAATAATGAAATAAATACATCGTATATTGTCCACATTTATTTATTATTATAATTGTTCCTTGTGTGTGGTTCTGATAAAGAATGGAAAAGCGCAATAATAAAAAACTATCAGCATGGAATAGGGGGCAGACGAAGGAAGATGCACATGTAGTAAATGAATCGTCACAATATATGCGGCATCCACATTTGCTCTCATGAGCCTCAGAGTGGGAACATCCTGAAGACTTAGCACGTACCTTCATTCCAGGAGCAGGAGACAATGTCCTGGCCGATGCAGCTTTCGAAAAGATGAAAGCCTCTGAAGATTTGCTACGTACCTTTAACCTACGAGCTAATTACAGCATCGGGGCTCAATAGCTGCACAGGTAGTTCAAGTGGACGACCTGTTTACTTCAGTTGACTATCTCGCAGACGGCAAGAATGTAAGACTATGGTGTAGTTAATGTACATAGGGAATATTCAACGGTGCACAGTTTCTGTGACACATGTGTAACAGCACCTGATCTGATACGCGCTCTGCTTGAAATAGAGCCTGGTGTGCCAAGGCTTAAATATAATTTTGGCAACTTTCCAAAAGAGCAGTGAATATTCCCTTGGAGTTATTTCCCTTCCTGCCCTTAGAAGAGTTTCCTGGACAGGTATCGTAGTGTGCAAGTATCGAATATGAAAAAACGATATTTGAAACAAAATGTGGAAAAAATTGTCTTTTTTAAGCTTGTTTATAGTTTAATACACTTTTATTTGTCACTATTAATATTTTATAACAGCCCCCTCCCCCAGAAATATATTAAAAGTCCAATTTATTAATTTATTGACTGACACACCGAAGGATTGACTGATGAACTCCTTTTGATAGACTGTGTGCTAGACGACGGGGAACTTTAGGCTTCAAGGATCTACTTTTAAAATGATGTAACAGACGGATCGATTTATGGGTGGACTGAATGAATGAATGACGAACTATCTGACCAATGTATTGATAGAGTTATAGTTGAGCAGACAGAATGTCTGAATCGATAAATAGTCATTTGCTTCAGTGGGAGAGTAAAGAGGTAGTCCCATAGCAGATAATACCGTAGGGGAGTGAAGTGTTATACTAGGTCATGCATAGAGAGGTGGGGTGACCAGTACCTTTCCTCGCTGCCTTTTCCTTCCCTAACTCAAGTGAGAAGTCAGGTACCCATTTACAGCTGGGTAGCCTGAATCGTGTCGATACCGTGAATCTTTTTACTTTTCAAATGCTGTATAACACTAAGTATGGGAGTTCTGGAGTGAAATGGCTGACTTTACTATAGGCTAATATTGTAACATGTCGAATGATGTAGGCTATAGCTCTAGAGAGGGAAGTCTGGAGTAATGTTATTGCCTTTACTATATTGTTGTAATTTGTCAAATGTTGCTTATCAATAAGGATGGGAATAAGGAGTAAAATTGATGCCTTGACTATAATATTGTAACTCGTGAATTATTATATGGCACTAGAGAGAGAAGTCTGGAGTAACATTGCTGCTTTTACTATATTGTAATTTATTAAATGTTGTATATCACTAGGGATTGGAATTATGAAGTGAAATTACTTTCTCTCTTACAACATTGTTATTTATTAAATTTTGTTTAGCACTTAGAAAAAGGAAAGTTCTGTAGTCAAATTGCTGCCTTTCTCAGAATATTTTAACTTGTCAAAATTGGCATTGCAGGGGGGAGATTGTGCAATGAAATGAATATTTATCCTAGTAAGCGGAGTTCATAGTGGTGATGTTGACGAATATAAAACTGATACAATTTGGTATTGTCCGTGCAGGCTGGGATCTCCGAGGAGGAAAAAAAAAGAATATATTGACTTCTCCCGAACTCCGCCTAGGTTGGTCTCAAGCACGCTGAAAAAGGAGGAGGACGGCCTGCATGGAAGCCGTAAGGAGGCAGACCCTCCACCATGCAAAGGCACAACAGGCCAATCACCTGTTTGCTTTAAACTTTTGATTACGAGAACTACAAGACAGAAAACCGGACTGATTCTAAAGGCGGCAAACTGGAACGGACTACGGACTAAGCCGATAGGATAGTCTGGCGCTCTCTCTCCAAAACATCTACACCTCACGGTAGAAGGGGAACTACTAAATAAGTAAGAACTTCTCTCGTTCACGTCGTAAGAGTAATATGACGTTTATGCATGGGACAGACAACCTTATCATGCCCAATAATGTACTACAATAACTATCACCACAGGAGCACATTCATGCTGTAGTGTAAACTTGCTATAAGGACCTGCTGCAACTTTGGCTCTGTGCTACTAAGTGTGCGAAAATGGAAATTGTGATATTACTGAGAATAGAATTTTATGTCAGATTCCTGTCAAATTTGAGCTGGTAAAAACAGATTAGTCAAATTGTCCTCTACCTCGATATTTATCATGCTAATGTGTGAACCAGAAACTGTGGCGCCATCTGCAGAATCATCATTTTCATCTTCGTTTTCATTCCTTATAGAACAGTGTTTCTCAACCCTGACAGTAGCAACGCCCCCTTTTGACAACTAATATTTTTAAAAGCCCCCCCCCCCCCCCACCCTTTTAACACCTCCTTGCTCTTTATCGTGTGTACACAAACACACACACACACATATACACATATTCCACCATACTTTTAAAAAAAAAATGCAGTTAATGAGTTATCTTTTCTTATAATATAAAGAAAAAGAGAAAGCACATTTATAAAAGCTTAATAATAATAATAACCCCTTCAGTCATAACTGACTATGGGAATGCGCCCCAGAGGTGACAGCTGCTTATTTTCCTGATGCTCCTTTCGACGTTTTCTCTTCTCTTCAGCTTGTTGTGTGAGCTTTTCGCCCAATCTGAGGTGGCGCCGTAAATAGCATCGCTACTTGGTGCGATCGGCAGCTTCACCCTCCTACGTTTCTGGATTTATGTCCAGTGCCCTCATATCTCTCTTGCGCACATCTTTGAACCTCAGCTGAGGTCGCCCAACTGTATAAAAGCATAGTTGTATTAAATATGTGTTTAAGTACGGAGTTATATACACCACAGGTTCATTATCCTTGAATCACAAATTGGCGGAGCAAATGATATAAAATTAGTTCTTACAACTCTTTAACTATCATAATCATATCATTTTAATAGCGCCTAAATGACTGCATACATATCTTCAAATCTGAATATTTAAGCCTCTCCTTATGTAACCACTTTAAACATGAAAAAATTGGAAAAATTTTAGTTGATAACAATAATATAATTATATAACAATACACTTACTAATGAAGCTTAATTAGATCCCTGCGCTTGGTATGAGCCAGTTTGTAATATTTGATTCCAAGTTTGTTAAAAGAAGTCTCAAATCTCCTGTTACAAATCTGCAGTCGTTTTCGTTGCTTTTGTAGTAGCAACACTCCTGCACTGAACCCCTTCTCCACCAAATACGACGTTGGGAATGCTGTAATTAGCAATTTAGTTTCACGCCAAAGAACGGGATGCACAAGCCTCTGCTGGATCCAAAATTGATCGTAATGTGTGTGACTGAATCGTGCTTTTGCCTCGAAGTCATTTTGTAGCTCAATTAATTCTTCTTGTAAATGTTGACTAACTTGTTCCACGTCTGATTCAAACGGATTAATCACCCAGTCCGGTAATATTAGTTCTTGCAAGTCCTTAAATCTTATGCTCATATCATTTTTAATAGCGTCCAAATGACTGCAATAAATGCATATATCGGAATCATTAAGCCTGTCCCCACCTAACTGTAGTAAATATGGAAAATGAGAAAGTTCTCGGCGACTAAGATTATTTTTATATAATGTCAATTTGTTGGTGTTGAATCATATATGTATCCTTTGTAGTAACACCATCAGTAGGCCACACAGGCCATCACTGTAAAGAGTAAATGGGATTAGCTGATATAGGCGATCAGCATTTTGTCGGGCTTACAGACAGCCGACTGATGTGTGAGTGTGTAGATATATAGACGCGAATGTGTATAGGCTCTTTAATAAGTCAATAACAATCACACACATCTAAAGCACATGGAGGAGTCAGGAAACGTTGTAACTCCTAGAAACGTTCTACACTGTTTATTTATTACACGGTCACGAAGACATCATAACAGCACACTGTCACAGGTTACAGCTCAAAGCACATCATGGAAGCATCGATAGTTCAATACATCCGTATATAGCATAAATGGCGTATGTATATAAAAGCCTATCCCTGGCTTAGACGCAATTTAAATACTCTCTCTATGTTCTCTGGCAGTATGATAAATAAGCCGTATAAGTCGGCTTTGAAGTAATGTAAATACTCTCTCTATCTTCTCTGGCAATATGATAAATAAGCCGTATAAGTCCCTGGCTTTGAAGTAATGTAAATACTCTCTCTATCTTCTCTGGCAATATGATAAATAAAGCCGTGTAAGTCCCTGGCTTTGAAGTAATGTAAATACTCTCTCTCTATCTTCTCCGGCAATATGATAAATATAATACATCTCATGGGAGAAAGAACATTCCCTTACAACAATCTGTCGAACTTCAAAATATCCCTCATCGGGAGATGAACATATAATGGCCTACAATCCATGGCCTGAAAGTCTTCAAAAAAACGTACCTTCTGCAGTATAAATATAAGCCATCATATCCTTGGCTTTAGAAATACATTAGGAAGTCTCAAACATTGATATCACACAAAAAATATCTCCCCGTACACACAGTCAAAGAAACATGGCTGACCATCATCCCGGCCAACTGACCAGGAACGTACTGCCACGAGATTACCCTCTCTCAGTACAGCTCAGTGTCATAGATTTTTGATAGTTGGTCCCTTCTGAATAGATTAGAATGAGTGATAGCCACAGTGAGAGATAATAATAGAAATAGATTTCACGAGTGAGATGGAGGAAATATTAGAGTCGGTCTCTGACCCTCGAGATGATTTCTCTCAGTCGCCTATCATCTACAAAAGATTAAGATTCGTCAGACCGTCTAGTATAATATATATTAATATATATATATCCCTCACATGCACACACACTTAAGTGACTACAATAGACACACAGACGTGAAACTATGAAAAATAGAAATATATATAACTTGGAACAAGCTGACCCGACACACTGATTAAGTTTAAGTGGATTTTAATTATCATAATAAAATTCCATCACAACACATAAAATTTACATCAAGCATACACAGATAGTCATAAAGTCAATAAATTGCAACAAGAATGATAGACCCATTAATATGATCCTTTCCCTTGATGAATAGCCCACGGTCTCGTTAGAAGACAAGTGATAGCCCCAAAGAGTCACGGATACATATGCTTTAGTCTAAGATTTCCCTTTAAAGGTATGAACAGACTTTGATACTCTGATCTATCCTAAGGAAAATATTGTTAGCAACAAAACTTGCATAAAGAAATTTAAGACAGCAAAAATGGGTGCCAAAATACACCAATAAAGGAATCACTCAGTCCTGCATTCACTCTATTCATTCAGCCGTGATCACGTGCTTTCATTCGTACTTACAGCTTTGGTAGCCACTTCTGGAAACACAATTTTTAGGACATGCACATACAGAATCTTCAATGGTAGTCTTGGTCAAGAAAACCCCAGTTCCAAAAAGACGAGTTGAATTCACTACTTCAGGGACCGTTTTCTTGGTTGTTCTTATTTTTGAATATCTGTTTAGGTCACATTAAAAATTGTCCAGGCACGAACGTTAACAGCGAGCACAGTGTCAATAGCTTAGGTTTCTAGTAATGAGGAATGTCAGGTCGGTGCCTTATCTCAATATAGGACATTATTTGATCACACCACCACTGGTCAGAACTCCGTCGGAATGTTAATGTTTTTTACTTGCCACAAGGCCTGAAAATGTACATGAGAGTTTGTGAAGAAATATGATCTGGCTCACTAGGCACAGTATAGGCATTTAGTCTTTAAAAAACCGTTAGTGAGATTTTTACTCTGTCTATTGCTGGAGGCACACGCACTGCCAGACAGGTGTTAACTTGTAATCCCACGTGGTTAAAGATAAGATGTTTCTTCTCTCAGTTGTACTAAAACGCTGGATGAGTTGGGCTACCTCAGTTTCAAAGAAAACGACATATAAAATACTTATACATACTATGTACTCGGTTATAACTTACATTATAAACTGCAAGCGGAGAGCTTGACTTATCGTTTAAAACTTCCCGTGAAATAAGTTATATTCATAAAATCAGTCATCATGAATTAGAAATACATACGTATTTCGCCAATAGTCAATGATGAATCGGTGCATTTATAAGTTAGTTTAAAAATTCTCGACTGGTTATTAACAGTTAAATTAAATTCACTTATAGCTGCATGAGTTTAATCTAGAAATTATAATTTATTCTGCTTTCCACTGTAAAACGTCCACAGAGAATATAACAGACTTATATTTAATTCTTCTGCACACAAATCTAACTAGTAAAATGAAATAAGCGATTTATCACTAAAACACTCAAACTACTAGATATATGTATATTACTTCCACAAAGAACTACCGGCGATCGCACAAACTTAGAATTATACGCTGAAATATATTTGAAGTCTAGAAGCTCGGCAAATTGTCGAAACAACATGAGAACTTCGCTATGCAGCTGATTCTTTACACGAGCGACCTGTCTACTGCGAATCTGGAGAACTGAGTGAAATCAAGTTTCCAGTCCAGGGTAGATATATGAAACAGACAAAAGATGCGCGCTATGTTCAAAACCCGAAATAGCGCAGGTCTCTCCTCCCCCCTCTCTATCTCTCTCTCTCTTAACACTTCCCATTAACTAGACGTTGCCCATAACTGCCAAACGTGCGGCTTCACACCTTCTACGACGACATGTCTCATTTCTGAGCGATGCGGATGGCAGTTTCCACACCTCGCCGAGAAACTTAGCCGAAGAAAACTCGTGTCAGATGAAAATGCTAGACGATATGTCTGCTCTCTTGTCTGACTAGACGGATATTCACAGTATCGTTCTTCCCCACAGGGACTGACATCTACGTAGTAAAATGCGTTACCAATAAGAGAAAGAAACGGTAAAGTCAGAATGGGAAAGTAAATATTTTTTCGCAAACGAACGAATGCGAAAAACAGGAAAAGGATAAAAGAGCGATAATAAAGCAGAGGACACGGGTAGAAAAAGAAAATAATATAGAAAATTTATTGATCATAAAATCTCTCTGCAACAGAACGTCCCCCCTTTAAGATATGGAAGCACTCCATGTCTACGTTATGGAAATAAATTTCCTATATCCGTAGCTTCAGGGTGTCTGTCCTTTTCCCTCTCATCTCCTCCTCCGTCTCTCTCCAATTCCTACTCAAGTCTACTCCCAAAGTTTCCTTTCTCTGGAATGTCTTCCGTGCGCGCTTGACAGAGCGTCGCCGCTTTTGATATTTTTGAAAGATTCCGTGTGATTGCAGTGGAATTTCCCTGCCACTAGCGTCATCTTCGTCAGTTTTGGCGATCGTCAGGAGATGTTCGGAGGTTGGCACTGGTCTTTCTAAGTATCTCTTTAACAGATTTAAATGGAAAACCGTCTCCTTTCCTTCAATAGAGATCTGTTAGTTAGCCTTAGAAATCTTTTTCAGGACGGTAAACGGCTCTTGCCATCCCATCCTCAGTTTGTTGTTCCCGGTGGGGAGTAGCACCAAAACTTTCTCTCCTGCTTCCAGTTCTCTTTCTTTCGCGACTTTCCTGTATCGGTTAGCGTGCTTTGTGCGTGCTCGCTTAAAGTTGGTCATTGCTAGATCCCATCCTAGTTTCAACCTTTCCTTTAAATCCGACACATATTTACTATGCAGATGTGGGAAGTGATCACCATTTAGTGGTAGCAAAACTGAAAGTGAAACTAAGAAAGGCTGGACCAACTTTAACTACACAGAAAAGGTTTGACATCAGCAAATTGAAGGACTCCCTTACCAGAAAAGCTTTTGCGGCCGACATAAAGAAACGATATCAATTTGCCAAAAGTCAGGAAAAGACATTGACTGATGATATAGACCAGAAATTCAACACCATTTCAACAATATATAAGGAAAGCAGCAAATCATGCTTGGGATTCCAGGAAAGGAAGAAGAAAGACTGGATAACACCAGAAACACTAAACACCGTAACACTGAGAAAGGAAATGAAAAGAAAGAAAACAGAAGCGAAGTCCCCCAGGTTAAAGCAACTATATAGTGAACAGTACAGTCAGCTGGACAAGGAAGTTAAACGCAAAACCCGAGCCAACAAAAGGAATTTCCTAGACGATCTTTCAACACAGGCAGAAGAGGCAGCACTGAGAAATGAACAAAGCACAGTATACAAAATAACTAAATTCATCAGCGGAAAACGAGGTGCAAACAATATTACATTAGTAAGAGATAAGCAAGGTAATCTCATCACGACAGCAGAGGGACAGGAAACAAGATGGGCAGAGCACTTCAGAGAAACTCTAAACAAGGAACCACCAGAGACACAATTGAATGTTCCTGAAGCTGAAAACGATCTAGATGTGAATACAGACATTCCACGAAAAGAAGAAATCATCACAGCAATCAAAGGGTTAAAGAACGGCAAAGCTCCGGGCCATGATAACTTAAATGCAGAGCTATTTAAGACAGACCCTGAGCTAGCAGCAGAACTATTAGAACCACTATTTGCACAAGTCTGGAAAACGGGGACAACACCATCAGAGTGGAACAAAGGAATAATTGTCAAATTGCCCAAGAAGGGAGATCTTGCAGACTGCAATAATTGGAGAGGAATCACTCTTCTCTCAGTTCCCAGCAAAATACTAGGCAGGATAATTATACAGAGAATTTCAAAGGCAGTAGACCACAAACTGAGGAAAGAACAAGCAGGATTTAGAAAGAACAGGAGATGTGTAGATCATATATTCACTCTCAGGAACATTATAGAACAGTGCTCAGAATGGCAAAGACAGCTTTACATTAATTTCGTTGATTTTGAAAAGGCTTTTGACAGCATACATAGGGACAGTTTATGGAAAATACTGAGGGCTTATGGAATTCCAAGCTGCATAGTGTCAATCATAAAAAGCCTCTATGCCAACTTTACGTGTAGTGTTGGGCAGAGCAACCTAACCTTTGAGGTGAAGACAGGAGTACGACAGGGATGCCCCTTATCAACCACTCTATTTTAAACAGTCATAGACTGGGTGATGCGCCAGATAACAGAGGGCAGTCCAAGAGGAATAAGATGGACAACATTTTCTACATTGGAAGATCTGGAATATGCAGATGACATTGCTCTACTAGCACATTCACATCAACACATCCAGGAAAAAATGGATAGACTTAATAAGTTTAGCCAGCAGGTGGGCTTGAACATCAATTTAAAGAAGTCTGAGGTCATGACACTCAATGTGAGTAACCCTGAGCCCATATCAGTAAGGAATCAGCAACTGGTACAGACAGATACCTTCACATACCTAGGAAGCATAGTAACACCAGACGGCGGGGCAGGCAAAGACATCAACATCAGAATGAATAAGGCAAGAACAGCCTTCTTTAGCCTAAACAACATCTGGAAGTCCTCCCAATACAGCACAAGCACAAAATTAAGATTATATCAGAGATGTGTGCTTTCTGTGCTTCTCTATGGTGCGGAATGCTGGAGATTACAGAGAAGGAAATGTCGAAATTGTCCTCTTTTTACACAACTGCCTAAGAAAAATTCACCGAATCTTTTGGCCGAATACCATCTCTAACCAAGATCTGCTTACTCGTAGCAAGCAAGAGGACATGCACACCATCATAGCTGGCAGACGCTGGAGCTGGGTTGGCCATGTCCTCAGAAGAGACCCCGATGCCATCACAAGAACAGCTATGCTTTGGACCCCTGAAGGAAAACGAAAGAGAGGCCGACCAAAAATAACCTGGCGGAGGACTGTGGAGGCTGAGATGCAGGGAATGAACCAGAGTTGGGGCACTGTACGAAGGATGGCCACCAACCGAGCAAAGTGGAATCAATTTGTTGTTGCCCTACAAGACGCCACTAGGCGTGATGGCCACTGACTACTTTGACGGTCGGCGGCTAAGGATCAAAGAAGACAAGAAGAAGACATATTTACTTGCTGAGACAACTGTCTCATCAGCCATCTGGTATGTCAGCGACCTGAGTAAGGCTTCAAGCGGCCCCTTAATAGGTCTGCCGAATAAAAGCGTAGCTGGCGGAAATCCTGTGGAAGAATGAGGAGATTCTCTGTAGCCAAAAAAGCTGCAGGAATACAACAATCCCAATCTTCAGGTTTCACTTGTGCCAGTTTACTTAACATCAAGTTGAGGTTTCCGTTAACACGCTCTACTAACCCACTTCTGGCCAGAGTGTAATGCCTAGTGTAGATGTGCTGGTCCCTCAAGATCTTAACGATCTCATCCATCAACAGGTTTCGGTATGGAGATCCGTTATCCGTCAACACTTGCTGAGGGAATCCCAACCGAGTGAAAATCTGCACGAGGGCTTCTGCGACATGCTTGGAATCAGCGCATGTAAGCGGGATAGCTTCTGTACATAAAGTGCATGTGTCGACTAAGGTCAGGATAAACCTGTTCCTTCTTTTAGTCCTTTCTAGGGGTCCTAAAATGTCGATCACAATCCGTTCGAATGGAGTTCCCACTATTGGCGTTTCACCCAAAGAGACTGGGGGTGTCCGTTGCTTGGGTGGTACACGTTGGCACTGGGCACGGGATTTGACATACCTGATAATATCTGTATTTACTCCTGGCCACCAATAATGAGTAGTTTTCCGTTGGTTTGTGGCGTTCTGTCCCATATATCCGCTAAAGGGAAGAGAGTGCCCCATTTCTAGGATTTGGCTTCTGTACTGTTTCGGTACTAGGAGCTGGTTGTAACCTTGGTCAGGCTTGCCCGTTCTGCGATAAAGTGCGCCATCCTTAGAAAAAAAGTCCCCGTGCTGTCTGGGTTCCTTAGCCATGGGCAGTTTCCTAAAGCAGGGTCCAAAGTATTGTCCTTTCGTTGCGCTTCTTTAAGTTCCATAGGTAATAAATTAGGCGCAGGCTCCCGTTCCTTCTTGGTTTGCCCTCTTGTAGTTACCTCTGCCACAATCGGCTCTTCCGGTTTCCCAATAAACACGTATCTAACGCCAAGTATGACTGGGTAGATGGGGTCATCCATAACTGCCGCTTTGATAACACCTCTTATAAAGTCAGAGTGTATCTCCACCAATGCGATGGGAAGCGCTCTAGGTGCCTCACTCTTAGAAACTCCACAAAATTGGACGGTCTCTCCTGTCTCTTGACCGGGTTTAACCAGGTTTCTGGCAACAATGCAATCATAAGAAAGCCCCGTGTCAAATAAAGAAAAAGTTTGAGAACCGTTCAATATAACAGTACCTCGCGTAGATGGTCTCTCTCCATCTACAGGTTGGGAATCACTGTCAATAATTCCGCCTTGCGAGACTGTTAGCAAGCATCCGATGCGTTTAGGCTCGGTGTGCTCGCTCTGATCATTAGTCCCGTGCTCAGGGGTTTTCCCTTTGTCACCTTATCCTCGCTGGCTGTGGTGCCATGAAGAACGGTCGGGTTGATCAGACTGTTTACTGTGGTTGGGGTACTTGTTTTTGTAGAGCTTGGATTTTTCAGGAGGGGGGTTTTGAGGTCCAGTTTCTCTGTGGTTATTCTGGTTAGAAGCATGAGAAGAATGAGAAGATTGGTCTAGATTATTCTTTCGAAAATGCTCTTCTGTCGGTTTACGTTTTGTGGCCGGCAGTTCGGCCAGCGCATTGTGATATCGCTCAGACTTTACCAAAATTAGAATGACAAGGGGAAAAAACGAAACTAAGTCCATTCAATACCAGTAGAAGAATTATATAGAAAAAAAATAAAAAACAAACAAACAAACAAAAACCAACCAAAAGCCCAGCAGACAAATATGTCAATAGCGAAAAAGAACAATTTGGTATCATGGAAGAAGAAACATGACAAACACCGCAGACATTACGCATTGCCAGAGCAAACGGCAGACAAATTACAGCATGGAAGAGCCAACACATAAGACAATAACAAAGTAATACACTACATGGAATGATAAACACTATTGTTATGATTAAAACTCATAACATATCGGTCGTTATCAGACGGGTATCGATGGTAGACCATGTTGTTGATGTACTGTATACACGGGTTACCCGGAAGTACGTCATTGTCTTTTGGGGCACAATTAGCAGACGTTAGCCTGTCTCAATTTGGCAGAAGTTAATGAAACTTGGGGGCCTTTTCTGTGTGTTCTTCGATGAGGACGGACGCATATTTGTCCAGCTCCTAGATGGTGTTATTTCTACGGAGTCTTTAACGTGTTTCAACATCTAGATCGCTCACATAGTTCATTGGTTCGATGCTAGAGATTTATATTGTGAAAAGTGAATGCTGTATTCTGATGTACGTGAGTGAAGTCTTTTAAATAAACTCTGCGTGAAAATGCCAGGACATCTTGTCAGTTTCCCAGATTTGTGCAAATAGTGGTTCTAATAGTTCTGCTGCTATTTCAGGGTCTGTCTTGAATAACTCAGCATTTAGATTGTCTTGACCAGGCGCTTCTCCATTTTTTAGCCCTTTGATGGCTGTGATGATTTCTTCTTTTCGTGGAATGTCTGTATTTACATCTAAGTCACTTTCAGCCTCAGGAACATTCAGCTGAGTCTCTGGTGGTTCCTTATTCAGTGTTTCTCTGAAGTGCTCTGCGCATCTTGTTTCCTGCCCCTGTGCTGTGGTGATGAGATTTCCTTGCTTGTCTCTTATGTTGTGTTGTTTGCACCTCGTTTTCCACTGATAGTTTCATTTATTTTATAGACTGTGCTTTGTTCATTTCTCAGTTCTGCCTCTTCTGCCTGTCTTGCAAGGTCATCCAGAAATGTCCTTTTGTTAGCACGTGTTTGACGTTTTACTTCCTTGTCCAGCTGACTGTAATGTTCACTATATATTGCCTTTAACCTGGGAGACTTAGCTTCTGCTTTCTTTTCATTTCCTTTCTCTTCGCTATGGTGCTTAGTGTTTCTGGTGTTATCCAGTCTTGGCTCTTTCTTTCCTGGAATTCCAAGCATGATTTGCTGCTTTCTTTGTATATTATTGAGATGGTGTTGAATTTCTGGTCGACA
Organism: Oreohelix idahoensis; assembly: GCA_024509875.1. Classification (NCBI taxonomy): domain Eukaryota; kingdom Metazoa; phylum Mollusca; class Gastropoda; order Stylommatophora; family Oreohelicidae; genus Oreohelix; species Oreohelix idahoensis. The sequence goes on along the minus strand of JAMPIV010016491.1, from coordinate 171,228 downwards.
TCGTCGGTCTCTGTTCTTTCCTGGCTTTTGGTAATCAGATATCGTCTCTTTACGTCAACAACGAACGCTTTTCTGGTGAGGGGGTCCTTAAGTTTCGTGATGTTGTATCTTTTCTGTTTGGCTACAACTGGTCCAGCAGCTCTGAGTTTCACCTTCAGTCTTGCTACTACTAGGTTATGATCACTTCCCACATCTGCGCCTCTTCTTACTTTCACGGCTTGTAGTGCAAGTCTCCATCTGCCATTGATCATTATGTGATCTATCTGGGTTTTGTCTCGTTCGTTTGGTGATTCCCATGTTAACTTGTGCACTTCTTTGTGTTAAAAAAGTGTTCCTCCAATGACCAGGTTGTTAATACAGCAGAAGCTTATTAATTTGTCCCCATTCTCAATTACTGTTCCACTGACGCATTTCCCCATTACTCTTTCGTTATAATTATTGTGTATTCCAACTTTCGCATTTAGGTCTCCCATTACTATAATAAGATCGTACCTAGGTACAGTTTCCATTCCTTTTGTACCTGTTGATAGAAATCATCCTTGATCTCTTCATCGCTGTCGTTCGTTGGTGCATAGCATTGTATAATTGTGGTGTTGGTGAACCTCCCACTCAGTCTTGCTGTTATCAGTCTGTTGTTGATCGGTTTCCGATCCAGTAAAGACCTTTCCATTCCTTTCTTAAGGATAATGGCTACACCTTCGTTGTGCTCACCATCCTCTCTACCAGAATAAAGTACTGTTTCTCCTGCAGCTGTTTTTATTCTCCCCATCCCTGTCCATCTGCTTTCGCTTATTCCCAGGATATGTAGTTTGTAATTCCTCATATCTGCTGTGATCTGTCTCAGCTTTCCTGCCTCATTCATGGTTCTGACATTCCAAAAACCAATTCTGGTTTCGTGTTTTGCTGTCTGAGCATCCGTTTTCATGCCAGTGGCTTCCTTTTGGCTTCCATCACTGTCAGTCACCCAAGCCTGAGAATCCAGATGTCCGTCCCGCATCAAAGTTTTTTTCATTTATTGCCGTTTCCGTAACATGTGCGATTTTTACATAGACAGGGGTGTCGGCCCTGTGCTAAAACCCCCAACCTGGAGAACCATGGTACCAGCTTTTGTCTGACCCCTACCCACGCAGACCAGTCCAGCTTGGTTGAACCCACTAGGAGTAAAAGTCCCACTGGCATAGCTCTGGGGATTGTCAGGGCACACAAGCTGCAATACCGCTACAAGGTATAGGTACCATTGATGGCAGCAAGCCCCTGAAATCTGGTCCTAATTTCTGGCTCTCTCAGCTTGTAGGTCTTAATGCTCATTTCTCTCATTCATTTACTTAGTTTCTTGCATGATGTTGGGCAGTTCCTAGGCTGAGAAACTCTTTCAGTTGTTCTTTTTGATTGTAAGCAGGTAGTGATCACTGTGACAGATGAAAATGAAGCTACACTTTAATCCCTCAGTCAACCCTTTCTCTCTTACAAAAATAAAAAAAGACAACTAACTCTCGAGTGGAATTCCCACGCTTGCTGGTTGGTATGCAATAAGTTATCCTGCTAGCAGCCACGACATTCGGCCTTTGTTGTCTTCTCAGAGGCGGACCACCAGCGATTAGGTACGACTTCAGAGCCGAGATCTGAAACCTCTGATTAACGCCTGATAATAGAATGGACGAAGAATTCGCTCCAGTGCGTTTTTGCTAGACATGGGGACATCGGGCTGATTCAGTATACATGCGCAGTCTTCTAAAACTCATTAGCAGTCTGCCCCAGGAATTGGTGATATCTGCTAGCGCGAATCTTGGAGTTTTTATATAGAGATAATTTCTTAGATTCGTGGAGAGTGTCATTTTTCTTGCGGGGTGGTAATCATAATATATATTAGAATTTTGAGCGTCTTAACGTGTTAACGTTTTTCACTGGGATTTCTGTGTTTATTACATAAGCATATTAAATAGTTCCAGCTGTAATAAGTAAATTTAATTTCTTGCTATTCCTCCAGTAAGAGACGCTTTATATTAATTTATATACGGTAAGTGATTGATAATTAGAGATAAATCTACCTTTATTCATCATGCGTAATTTTGTGAATTACCAGAATTTACATCTCGTGTTAAAGCACGATAATATTAGCTAGAAGCTTGTGGGTTTTAAGTATAATTTAATACCAGAGTGGTCTCTTGATTTCTTAGATGTCCTACATTAAATTGTTGTCTATAATTTTGCATATCTCTTGAGTTTCATTTTTACTTTGGCTATCAGAAGGTGGTGATGTGATGCCACATCTGCTCCTCTATATACCTTTACATCCTGCAATTATGATCTAAACTTCTTGTTTATGCATATATGATCATTCTGATTTTCCGTTCTATGTTCTGGTGATATCCATGTTGCCTTGTGTATTCTCTTATGTGGAAACATGCTTCCTCCTATAGCCAGTTGATTTGAAGCACAGAAGTTTGAGAATAGTTCCCCATTTTAATTCATTATTCCCAGCCCATGTTTTCCCATGACTTCTTCAAAGCCGGTGTTGACTATACCTATCTTTGCATTCATCTCACACATCAAAATAAATTGTGATGTCTCTTCTTTTTCCATAATTTCTTTAGTCTAGTATAAGATCTTCTTTCACAGACTCTTCTTTGTCATTAGTTGGTGCATAACATTGGATAACATTTATATTTATTTTCTTTTTAGCTGTTTTAAAAGTTGCTGTTATTATTCTGGGTCCAACGGCTTCCCATTCAATGAGTGCTTTCTGTTCTTCTTTAGATAACATAAGAGCTACCCCTTCACTGTGGTGTGAACTTACGTCTTCGTGTCCTGAGGACAGCACCAATTCACCTGTGATGAATTTCTTCTTGTCTACCCCCTTCCACTTTCTTTTACACAGTCCCAGAACCTCGATTTTATATTCAGGAGGGCCTATTGGGCTAAAAAAATTTCTTGCATTTTGATGTCTGTAAACTATACGTTCTGATAGATAATATTGATGTTGTGATTTTTTAAGATGTTAAACCTTAAGTTATCGTGTTGGTCAAAACCCCTGCCCAATATATGTTATCCATAGCTTGGTTCACGTCTGTACGTATTATGTCACAGAATTGTGTATATGTAAGTGAAGTGTAAGTGATATATATATATATATATATATATATATATATATATATATATATATATATATATATATATATATATATATATATATATATATATACCAGGAGAGAAAGTGCGTCTTATTAAATATTGTCGTAAGATAGGCTGGATTAGAGCAATTACTCAATCTAGAGACTGTCCTTTCTCTAACACTCTCATCCTTGTGAAAAGTAAAGCTATTTCTTACCCCTTATTCTCACATAGTTTATCATTATCACCTTTGCTCAGACGGGACCCTAAACATCTTGAACCTATCTCAATAAAATCTACGACAATCACTTCCAATCTCTGGCCCCCTCCAGACTCTGGCATCTCGGACATATTTGCATGAGCTCCTCCTGACTATGGCATAGTCCATCACCGACTTCTCATTCTTTGTTGGTTCACATCATCTTGTGTATGCATGTATGCGCTTATGGGGGAACTTTGTGTTTGTAATTATCAGATTCTGCTCACTGCGTAATCTAAGCAGTCGCTTTCCATTGTCATTGACAGTATCTTCTCCATATCTTCCGATTACTCCACCTCATCTAGCATGGTCATTTCCATCTCTGGCATTGAAATCTCCGAGCATGATAATTGCATCTGTCTTTTAAAGCAGCTCGAAGAATTCCTCCTTGAACTCTACTCTCTCATCCTCATTTGGCCCATACACTATGACCAGGTTGACTATAGTCTCTCCTTCTTTTAGTTGTACAAACGTAATGCGCTCTGAGACAAATTTTCATCCTTTGATACTATCTTTTTGGTTTTTGGTCACAATACATCCTACGCCCCCTTTAGCTCTTTCAGATGTGGGTACGCCACTGTAGAGCAGTTATTCGCCATCGAGATCCATGACTCCTTGTCCTTTTTTCTTCGTTTCCGTTATAGCCAGGATTTCTAGTTTTGCTTTCCTCATCTCTTCCACCAGCTCCTCTTCTTTCCCATTTATACTTCTTGTGCTCCATGTTCCATTAGTCGTAGTCCGTTCCAGTTCGTCGCCTGTCGTAAAAATTTTGAATCTGTGTGACCACCACGCTCAAATTTCCCGCCCAAAAAAAACTAGTTAACGTATTTTTAAATCTATAAATAACTACAGTATTTGAAATTTGTCTGAGGGCCCAGTCAAATTTACCGCCAACAATTCATCTAGTGTATTTGAATTTGTCTAGGAAACAAGTCAAAAGTTACCGCCCACCCAAAATTTATCTAAGAGCATAGTACAAATTTAACAAACAATCAAATCGTTTTCTTTTTTGTAGTGATAAGAAAATATTTGTTGACGTGGAAATAATGCCTATTTTGTGTTTTTGACCGAACGTAGATAATTTATTTCTTAATAACTAAAGATAATTAAAATTAAAGGGATATCTCGAATTATAGCGCTAATATTGCTTAACACATAAACATAAAGATTCCCTCATAATAAAATTATATTAACTTTGAAAAATTTTATTTAGTGATATTATCACATCAGGGTAATGCCCAATTTAATTAATTAAAAATTACCCAGATTGAAATGCAAAGGAATAACTAAGGGAAAACTATATAGAACAATAGAGAGAAATTGGCCGTTTGATTATCACTTTCGATAATTAAAATCTGTCCACTAATAACTATAATATAAAGTATTAAAATTTGGTCAGATCATACAAACACGCTTAGAACCGCATAATTTACTAGTCTCAAAAATTAACTTTTTGACTTTTCCTCTGATTGGTCGGGCGTCGTTCTATAAATAGTAACAACCTATTGGGGTTTTCTGCCGTTGCATCATAAACTACACGCCGAGCTGACGTATCCTAAAAGACCGTATGACCAAGCCTTTGCCGTTTGAACTAAAAGAGCAGTGCTAAGAACCCTTTTACGGCCAGTCAGTATCAGACCTTACAGTGTAGAACTAGCAGCAGTATCAGTATTATGAACAGGAACTGTGTGTGTAGTCATTCCAGTGACCCCTTTTACAGAAATGGAACAGATTTTCTAAAATATTTATGTTATTATGTAAATAACAGTTTCTTGATTTTGAGAATTCCTGACCAAAAAGATTGAGGTTCAGGAAAATTAAATTGTACATAAATCTTCATACAGCCTTGCTTAAATAATTATATTAAAGTTGAAGTTCTGTTTGAAATTAATCATTAATTATATTAAATACATTCCCCTAGACCCGTAGCTAAACCAATTTGGGATCAGGAGAGGTAGCCGTTAGGGATTCAGAGTACATCATCATCTACTCTGAGAACTTACATAGCTTGACCCCACTTTGATGTCTATACACCTTTGCTCTTTTCGGAGAAGGGGGTATTACTTATAAGACCAGTCTCTTATCTGGCACTATCCTGGTATCCTCTGATACACCTATTTGTCCAGGATAGCCTAGGTCTATACTTTTATTAACATCAAAACCTCTTATGACATCGCCACAAATGGAATATTAACGATATACAGTTTTTTCTTCACTTGACACAAAGCTCCATGACATAGAATATAAGCCCAATGCCAAATGAAGTAATAGGCAGTCTTCTTAATGTTCACTATGGAGACGATGTCCTGGCATTCTCACAATTTGTATTATATATCTTCATTTAATAGACATTGTCGTCATAAATACTTCCTGAGATTCGAAGAAACTAAGGACACCTCAACATAACATCACGATTCCCTAGTGATGTTAAAGATTCAGGAAAAAACACAATAGACTGCAGGAGCTTTCACACATACGTCTGCTCACATTGAAACACAATGAACATCTCTCTAGCAGACGATCACCCCAATCTTCTGCTTCAAAATGTATGTCTGCATCTACACCATATCGGTATGACATCACTTCCTTTATTAATGAGTAATTCCTTATAAAATTATCAGAAATGGAGCCCTGTCGAGCTTACTATAATACATACATAATCGTTATGAATTTTAATCATAACAACCACATACATTAAACATTGCCACAGCAAAAGGCAGATACATTACATCATGGAAGAGCCAACACATAAGACAAAGAACAAAATAATACACTATATGGAGTGATGAATACTATATACCCAAATTATAACCCACATGGGGGTGAATTGGGTATACCTTGCACCCAAAAACACCAGCTTTCAAATGTGGTGTTCAAAAACCTATCATAACCTATTGCTTTCTTTTGTAATGGGACTTACAATAAGTAAACAAATAATGGAACTGCAGCACAGAAAAGACACAACACAACACCAATTAGCCTAGTGATGAAGTATTTAATTTTGTAGAAGGTTAAACTAGAAACAATTGATAATATATTAGAATAAAAATATTATAGAGGACCAATGCAGTAAAGCTTATCAATATTTTCACCTTTATAAACAATAGTAATGCATTTGACAAATTTAATAAGGGATAAATTATAAACATCTAACAAAGCATAGACATGTGTGTTAAAAAATAGGTTAAACTACAAACAACACTCATAATATATTGTAATAAAAATATTACAGAGGTCCAATGCAGTAAAACTTTTCAATATTTTCAGCTTTATAAACAATACTAAAGCATTTGACAAATTTAATAAGGGGAAAAATATAAAAATGTAACAAAGCATAGACATATGTGTTAAAAAAATAGGTTAAACAAGAACTGAAATATTGTAATAAAAATATTACAGAGGACTAACGCAGTACAACTTATCAATATTTTCAGCTCTATAAACAATACTAATGTAATGAACAATCTGCTTATATCAGAAAATTTATGGCTCATGCAGGATAAAAATAAAAATTACTTGGCATTGGATATTCATGCTCAGTGTGTATATATGTCAGAAGTTGAAATAAGTGCATATGCAATAAGTAACATATTGTGATCTGAAGCAGTGTAATGAACAATCTGCTTATACCAGAAAATGATGGCACATGCAGGATAACAAAACATTACTTGGAATTTGATATTCATGCCAAGTATTCATATATGTGACAAGATGATATAAGTGCATATGCAATAAGTGACATATTGTGATCTGAAGCAGTGTAATACAATATGCTCATACCAGAAAATAAAAAATCACTTGGCATGTCATCTACATCCACATTGTTTATTTATGTCTGTATATTAAAATAACTACAAAAGCAAGAAGTGAAACATTGTGATGTGAAGTGGCAATTAATATGACATTGTACATGTCACTAGGAACATCATCATGTAAAACAAACAGAAACCACATCAACAACAGCAGATGGAAGCAAGTAAGGAGGTTTCCTGCCAGAATACCAGCTTTGGTTGTGGCTCCTTGTTGAATGACGATCAAAGATAATCACAAACTACCAAGCCTCTCAACGGCACACAAAAAAAAAAAAGACTAATCCCATACTACAGAGAACCATAAGCTTATCAATTCTCTCAAGGAAGCCATGGTCTCACATTATGTCAAATCTAAGACTAAAAGTTAAAAGTATGTAAAAACAACTAACTAACTACAACCCTATAAGGCAAGAATAAATTATCTAAGCTCTTTTAAAAACTAATTCATTTCCAGTTTTAACAGCAACTGACCATACCAAAAATTGCTCTGTGCTTTTCTTGTTTTATCTTTTGATGTACTTTTGATCCCAATCAGGTGTATTTCTTGTTTTACTTCTTTTAGCATTTGATATCAATAAAAATTACAAAGATGCACAAAAAAAATTATAAGCAATAAACACCTCGGTTTTGTGATATAGCCAACACTAGATATGCCACAAGGCCAGATTCCAGCCAGTTGTATAAAGCATCCTGTCAGCATGAATGCCTTCAGGCGTAGAGGGTTTGAATCCCAAACATGTTTCACATAGGCTATTGTTACTGCGAGCGTAAGAGCTGCTGCTAAGCCTGATAAAGAGAAGGATGACTACCATGTATTAGTCAGCTGGTATCAAATATTTTTATCGTCATCATCACTTAGGCCTACTTTATTGCTACTTATGGATCATGGATCCACCAATGTAGCGATGGAAGAATGAATAACAGCGAAAGAAAGACAGCGAAAAAATATATAATAATAGTGCGATACTTATATTAAAGCCTACACCAGCAAAAACACCTGATAAAAAGCAAAAAACGTGATGTAGCGATGGAAGAATGAATAACAGCGAAAGAAAGACAGCGAGAGAATATATAATAGTAGTGCGATACTTATCAATTGGAAACCCAATTCGATACCCCGCGAAATGCCCGGAACAAAAAATTTTAAAGGGAGATAAATCTAAAATACCCATATTCACTGCGGATCAAACATGTCCATTAAGGCTATTTGTTTTAATTAGTAATCTGAGATTTCATATGACGCTTCCTTTTAATATGTTTTTTCCTCATGATGTTAAAACCTAGCTTCACAACTGGAACTCATTTATCGAAAATTGGATCAAATGCAGAAGTAGGACGTTCATTATCTAAAATTGAACGAATAAGAACAATATGCGCTTAACTATGAGCCGAGATCCGCCTATCTTCTTTTTGATTTTCTGGGCATTTAGAAGAAAATAACTCCTGTTAGGGAATTTGTAGATGATTTTACAGTCTTTGATGCAATAAAAAATGCCGAAAAAAGCTTGACTAGAAAATGTTATAAGTAAACTATAAACTGCAGAATTATTATAGTAATATATAATTTTATATTTCTAGTTTCATTACTTTTCTGTCTCTCAAATCTTTCGTCCTTTATTTTTGAAGAACTCTTTTTAATATTTCCTTCACTCGAAGGCTCTAACAATTTTTGTAAGCCTTGTGCACTGCGCGTACAGCTCTGGATGGGACATCCAGCACTGACGTTATTAATTTATTTTAAAATACTCATAATGCTAAGGAAATTAGATGTTTAAGTTTTTAATTGCTACGTCTAGAAACTATGAACTATTTAATGTTGTCTTCTTGTTCTAAAATAAAGAATTACCATGTCTTAAAATTTCAAATCGTTGTTACCGAAGGAGGTAGCACTAAGTGTCTGTTAAAGAGGTTGCTGAACATTATAAGGATATAGGTATACGTATATTGATTATGGTTAAAGTACACATTATTACACGCTAGTAACCACAGTATTATACGGTATAATCTGCTTTAAAATTGTATAATATCACTTAGATTCTTTTTACGATTTCAAATGACATTGCATTTAAATCTTACTCAAGTATTCAGTCATTGCTTGTCACAGATACAGCAACTTATATGTACTTTTAAATCTTGACATTTTAGTACCCCAAATTATGTTCTCAGTAGAAATTTAATATGTTATAGATATTTCTAAACTGTAGTTTGCAGTAGTTATTCCGTGTCACTTTGAAAATTGTAAGGCATCAAACATTCAACCATCCAATAGTTGCCGTTGTTTGTGGTAATTTTATGTTAGGCGGGGAGAAAGAAACTTTAACAGAGTTAACTATTGTTCTGACTGCTGTAATTATAGTTCTAGGATGTAAACGCAGTCTCCGAGTGTATTCTAATTTCAAAACTGTCCACACTCCAATACGCCACCTTACGTCACTACAAAGCAGAAGAAAAGAAAAGAGAAAACAGAACACTGGAATAAAAACCCAGCTCCTTCGTGGACAAACAAATGTACAGAAAAAACTTAAGTAAGAAAACAAGCACGACAAAAATATAGAAGAAATAGAACCGAAGACAACTAGGAACAGTAAAAGAGAATAAGAAATGAAACAAATAAAATAATACTGCAAGAAAAGGAAAGGTAAAAAAGGTAGTCCCATAGCAGATACTGCCGTAGGGGAGTGAAGTGTTAGAGACTTGGCTATTGTTGCGTGCATATTTTGACGCACATATTACAAAAATCGATATGGCTATTTAATATGGGAAAAATATAGACATTCATTCATTTGTGAATGAGAATGCTGTCTATGGGGAAAGCGAGATAATCCATGTTTGATTCACACTTTTGATTATAGGAGTAATCGTTCTTGATATTGATCCGGCGCACGGATATTGCTCTTATATTTGTACTTATTTTTAGGGCCAGAAAATAGATTAATTTGCTTATTATGTTTATGGCCTGAATTCATATGTATTACATATTATTAGTACAAGTAGAATCAGTCCTATATTGTATATTTTGGATGGGTAGGCGGGACTAGATTCTTATTATTCCGGTCTAGCGGAAGTATGAGTTGTCTTGACAAGTCGTGATGAGTTCCGATGTACCGTGATAATGGCGGGTACGCACTTTTCAAAGGGCTGGTAGATTCTTAAGGAAATATGATTCATGAAGTGGTTTTCTTCTAAAGGAGATGGTATCTCTACTATAGTTTATGTTAGAGACTCTCTCCTAAGGTACGGTACAATGTATAATTCGGACTCCATGTATTGCCAGACCCTATTTTGATGATCTCATGTCGATTCGACCTAGATGGAACATTGTGCTTCGTATCGCTAGGGTCGTGTTTTGTATCGACGAAGATGACAGACTTTCCTACAGCGGTTATGGCTACGTGAATTAACCTGATCACCGTAGAGCTGTATGGAAACATTTATGAAATCATTTATATATCCATTATAAATTAACTCTGGCTTATATTCTCCTTCCTATGAATGAGTGAACGACAACTCAGGGAGGCGGCCATGTTAGATTTCGGTCATCATATGTTTTGATCACTGCCAAGAGAACAGATTATTTATCCTATTATCGGACAGTGACAGGGAGATCTCAATCTTGCTAGAAACCCCCCCTTTGTGGTTTCATGATATATACTACAAAACTATGGACGTCAAGTAACTTTAGTTATTTACCGATCTGCCTTCACTGACGCGTTTAGTCAGATAGGGGGATGCGGCCATAATGTATCATGACATTGAACTTTTGATGTACTGCCCATTATTTCTGAATGTGTCATGACTTCAGATCTGCTATGTATACCTACAAGTTGATATGTCAACATACCATGATGTACTCGTATGTCCCAGTGTGTACGTCTGAATAAATTGAGTAAACAAAGATTCCAGCAGTCTGCATTGGTGCCTTGTAGACACAAGTGTATGAGTGGTTATATTGGTCAGCACACGAACAGTACACCATTCGCGGTATCACACTCTACACTTCTACTCCACACATACACCATCCTGCGTCGGTTGAAGTGACCAAGTTTAGGGCCTGCTTCCCCTGGAGCCTTTGCCTTCCCTAACTCAGGACTAGGGTGAGTTACCCATTTACAGCTGGGTAGACTGGAGCATGCCTGATCTCAACAACACACCACTCTTCCTTACAGAGCATACAGACTGACACTTTACAGAGTGGGAAATAAACAAATAAAGAAGAAAGAACCTTTTACAGCTATATTAGGTCCAGCATCGAGAGGTGGGTGGGGGGGGGTGTTGACCAGCTCCTTTCCTCGCTGCCTTCTCTAACTCAAGTGCAAGTCAGGTAGTCATTTACAGCTGGGTAGACTGAAGCGTCTCGATACCTTTAATCGAAATCGGCACCTTTGTCGCGAGAGACCAGCGCTCTAACCACTCTGCCAATCGGACGCTCAAGAAAAGGAAGCTTACTGGAAAACCTTAATCCAAGCACGCATTCAGTTACAGAGGTGTAGAACATATTAAAAACTCTTAAAGGGAATCAAACACGAACAGTAATGCCTTCTATCAAAATTCAAGAACAGGCAGGATCAAACAAACAAAGAGCTAAAAACCCTAGCTAAATACTTCTATAATGTAAGTGCCAGTGAAAACCTGGGACAGGAAGAAATTGGGAGAAGAGGAAAATTCATAACAGAGATTAGAAAAAAAACGAGATAAATGATGTAGGGTAGAAATCATATCTAAACTCTGAAATTGCCGTAGAAGAAGTAGAAAAGTAATAAAAGAGAAGTCAAATTCAGCATCAGGACACGACATTCTAAGCTACGAAATCCTTAAAAACGAAACCAAAATACACCATAGAAATAATTACTTCTCTATACAACATTATATGGAAAAAAGGTAAAACACCATAGGCATAGAAAGTAGCAGTAGTCTTAACAATACGAAAACCAAATAAAGTGGCCCATGATGCGAGCTCCTGCAAACCAATAGCATTAATATCTCAAATAGGGAATAGAATTGAAACTGTGGTCAGAATTAGACCAAAATACCACATGGAAAAGAACAATCTTTGCAGCCCAACCCGATCTGGGTTTAGGTAAAACAGAAGTACTTTGGTCCAACTTATCAGACTAGAACATGGACCAACTTATCAGACTAGAACATGATCCAACTTATCAGACTAGAACATGGACCAACTTATCGGACTAGAACATTGACCAGCTTATCAGACTAGAACATGGACCAACTTATCAGACTAGAACATGGACCAGCTTATCAAACTAGAACATGGACCAACTTATCAGACTAGAACATGGACCAACTTATCAGACTAGAACATGTGGTAATTTCTGGATTTAAAGAAAATGCAAAAACAGTAGCCTTATTCTTAGATGTATCAATGGCATACGATGAATGCTGGAGAGAAAGCATGTTATATACGATTAACAAGATAGGCATAACAGGAAACATGTACAACTACATAGAAAACTTATTACAGGGCCGATACTTACAGTACAGGTAAATAATAACAAATCAGAGCTATACAAGCAATAAAACGGCATCCCTCAAGACTGAGTATTATTCCCTACATTATTTTCTATAATGGTTAATGACTTAGGAGAGAAATTCAGCCACAGAAGAAGAAACTATCATAAATTGCAGACGATGCAGCAATCGGGAGTATGGGAACAATACTTCCCAGATGATATACAGTTTTATAAGCCCAAAATAAACAAGATCGCAGAATGGACGGCTAAGTGGCGATTCCAATTAACTGCTAAAAAGACAATCGGAATGATCTTCAGTAGAGGTAGAATTATAAAAATATAAAACAAGACATACAAATCCAAGGGCACAAAATAACAACAGTAGAAACAATCAAATATTTAGGCTTGACTTTAGACTAACAACTAAACTGGAAGCTGATTGAGAGCTACAGAAGACTCACAAATATGATGAGAAACCTAATAGACAGTGGATGGGGAGCAAGCATCAAGTCACTTCTCATGTTCTACAGGTCGTTTGTAACGGGGAAAATGAACTATTCAAGCATTAAATATGACTACGCAGATCACAAATATAAGAAAAAAATTGGACTAAACACAACACAAACCGGGTACTAAGTACAACTGGTGGAGCCTCACGATCAACATCACTTGAATCATTAGATACCCCTAGTATTGGGAATAATACCCCTCAAGCTAAGGAGAAAAGAACTTAGACTAAATTACATGACCAGAGTACTAACAGACAAATGAAACCTAGCCCATGCAATGTTTGTGAAGAATTTCCAAACGACCTGGGATGCCACTTGATCCCACAAGATACCCAATAGAATGGAAGTGCATGGAGAAAATAGAAGAACATAATACTACAACAAATGCAATAAAATGTAGTAGTAAAACCACACAAGTGATTCTTCATTGTGAGCTCAAGAAACCAAAAATTTACAATCATCTTGCAGAAATATTAAATACAAAGGCAGAAAAAAACGACATTAAAAACATAGCCGGTGATTATATAGAGCAGATAACTAAGGGTAGCTTAAAAGTATACACTGATGGATCGAAAATAAAAAATGAAGAACTCGGAATACACATTCCAGCATGGAAGCTAAAGGCAGATTTTTGTGTAACTGAAAACGCATCGATATTCACAGCAGAAATGGTGGCAATAGCAAAAGCACTAGAAATAATTACCGACAAGCCCCCCCCCCCCCCCCCCCCCCCCCCCCCCCCCCCCCCCCCCCCCCCCCCCAAAAAAAAAAAAAAAATTACTAACAATCTTAAGCTACTCACTTTCACCTCTTCAAGCACTAAGAATATATCGACCAGACATAGCAGAAGAAATATTGCAACTTAGTGCACACCTAAATAATAGAGGCTGCACAGTATTATCAGCATGCATATTCTCGCACGTGGGAATAGAAGGAAATAAGGCGGCCTACAAGGAAGCAAATACAGGAAGAAGCAGTCCAAACTACATAAACTTAAGGTTAGGCACAACAGAGATCAAAAGTTTAATTTAAAATATTATAACAAAGGAATGGACAGAAAACTGGAAACAAAGTCAGAAAGGCAGACACGACTAGAAAATCCTAACAGATCCAACACGAACAAGTCAGAAATTTAAAGAACTAAAAATATCATACAATATAAAACTGATTAGAATTCAACTAGGAACAGGCTATTTCATGGTGGAGCAACCCTACTGCATAGCATGTCTGCAGAAGAACACCATGGCACATTATGTGCTAACACGCAAGAAATACGAACAGCACAGAAAACCACGCATGGAATACTTGAGAAAACAAAAAACTCTCCATCACCATCACTAGAAACTGCACTAAAAATTTACCTACCCAGGGAACTACACAACATAATAAAATTTAATATTTTCCAAACAAGAATCAAAATATAACAACCAGAGCAAATGAGAACGACCATGAAGAATAAAAACACCAAGAAAAATGAATTATATTAAAAAAATGATGATAATAAATTATAAAAAATAACTCCCACACAATATCAACAAAGAAGTTTTTAAAACCTCCCAATTCAAAAACCAACAAACGCCCAGGAGATACATTTAAATGAGTATCAGTTGCGAGAGAGAGCAATCTAGGATCACGGAAAAGAATACATTACAAACACCATAGACAGTAAACGATTCCACAACAAACGGCAGATAAATTACAGCCTGGAAGAGCCAACGCACACAAAAAGAAATAACAAATGTAATATGCTATATAGAATGAAAAACACTATATATCCTAATTATAATCCACACGAGGTTGAACCTGTATCCCGTGGACATGACAAACACTAGTTATCGAGTGCATTGTTTAAAAACCGAACCAATTCATTGGATGCACTTTAACTGTAGTAAAGGAAGGAACATTCATTCTTTGTTCATTATTGTACTTGTGATAAAGATAGCAAGAGTATGCATTTTGATGACTCCTGTCAGCGGGCAACGTCGGGTAGTTAAATTCAAAACGCTCATTAAAATAACTGCAAGTATATTTATATCTTTCGTGTATATAATACTCGTGCTTTAAATATTATTTTCTAGGCTGATAGAACGATTTCAGTTAAGTAACACGTGAATTCCACGTCTTGAAGAAACAGATTTCCACTAATCATTGTAAAATCTAAAGTGTATCTTTCAGAAACGTTGACACAAAGGTTGTCAGAGCAAACAGGATGATAGATACATTAAACCGGTCCGATGCAGGAGACTCTTCCATTGACGTAGTCGGTGTAGATGACCAGACAATATTAGTATATACATGGATTGTCTTTAGTACAGTGTGTCAGATAATTAACATCTTTGGCATCGTTACGAATGTTATCAACATCGTCTGTTTTATCAGTCAAGGTTTCAAGGAGCCAGTCAACATCAGTCTATTGGGTATGTGTGACATTTGAAGACTATCTATGTGTTCAAATTTCTGGACTCGTTTGTTGATGTACATGCATTGCTTCTCTTAGAAAATGCATATGGTCTTAAAACATAGGGTATAAAAAAATGTTAGATCTGTTAATGTGTATTTTTCTATGAAATACATTTTGTGATACGTGCCAACTCTTGGGCGGCGCGAGTGGTGCGGCTGCAGGGGGCGTCATGTTGAATAGAATGTGTAGATTTTTTTAAAAGAATAAAATCATTAAAGTATTACACACAAAAACACCCGGTAAATTTTTAGGAAAAAATAATTAATTACTTATGTGAAACTGGTCGTGTTTCTGTAAGTCTATATTGTGTTTTTTTTTTCTTTCTTTCTCTTTTTTTTATATTTTTAAATACAGCGCATTTGGTGACCATCTGTGTTTCTACATGTGGATAAAGAAAAAAAAAAAATGTTCTACGATGAGAATTAAAAACAACAATAAATGCATTTTAAAAAAATGCTACTAGTACTATTACTTGAGGTAATTATAGTGTGAAAACAATTAACAACATGAAATTTAGTCTCGTACGAATACATACGTACTACACAGGCTAACAATAGGGGAGGGGGGGGGGAATTATAAGTGTGACAAAACGGGGCGGCCCCTATCGATTTTAGTTTCTCTCCGGCAGTATCGGTACATTTGTGGTACTGATTTTTATAATGTGTTCTCATGTATCGCACTTTTCTTTCTTTCTTTCTTTCTTTCGTCTTTATTTTTCTGCTAAGTAGCATATATTTGATTTTATCAAATTATTCGACACTCCACTCTGTGATGTTACCTGTTTGCTACCTGGTTATCCCAGCTTGCGGTGAGCAACTGGGATAAGATAGTCGCCGGCGTGTTTAGATTGAACCGCTGATAAGAAGACTCGTTTGGTAACCCAGATGGGCAGACAAGGAATTTTCGCGTACTCGTACGATAGATAACGAGATTACTGTCTGTGTGACATGTGCGCAGACAAGTGTGACATAATCACTTCCGGGCCGACTTGTTATGACATTACTTTCTAATAAAGTAATAAGTATTACAGCTTATTTCAAGCATTACCATTGTGTGTTTACTTTTTCTTCTGGGTCTGCTCTCCTTACTGCTCCATGCTTTCTGTCAGTAACTGTTCATATTTATTTTTGACGTCGACTAGATATTTTTGTTTTATATCTGGTTGTTTCAGTGCTGATATTTCTATCTGGGGTTCCTCCTGTCTTCTGTTTCCTTTTCTTTTCAGCTTTATATTTACTTTTATGACGACCGGATTATGATCTGAATTTAAGTTGGCGCCAGGAAGTGTCTTTACACTTGTGACATTGTTCTTAAATTTATGTTTCATCACGATATAGTCAATTTGATTTCTTGTTACATCTCCTGGACTTTTCCATGTGTATAATTTCCTTGGGTGGTGTTCAAAAGAGGTGTTACATATGACCAGCTGGTTTTCTTCACAGAACTGGATAAGTCTGTCTCCTCTTTTATTTCTTGTCCCTAATCCAAATTTCTAAGAAATATTCTCCGAATCTTTTGGCCGAATACCATCACCAACCAAGATCTGCTTACTCGGAGCAAGCAAGATGACAAGCACACCCTCATAGCTGCCAGACACTGGAGTTGGGTTGGCCATGTCCTCAGAAGAGACCCCGATGCCATCACAAGAACAGCTTTGCTTTGGACCCCTGAGGGAAAACGAAAGAGAGGCCGACCAAAAACAACCTGGCGGAGGACTGTGGAGGCAGAGATGCAAAGAATGAACCAGAGTTGGGGCACTGTATGAAGGATGGCCACCGACCGAGCAAAGTGGAATCAACTTGTTGTTGCCCTACAAGACGCCACTAGGCATGATGGCCACTGACTGCTTTGACGGTCGGTGGCTAGTGATCAAAGAAGAAGAAGCAGAAGAAGAAGAAGAAGAAGAAGAAGAAGAAGAAGAAAACAAGATTATAAATTTACCTAAAAATGAGCCAAAGAAAAATCAAATTCGGGGAAATTACAGTGTGATAAAATTTAACAACATGAAATTTAGTCTCGTTAGAATACATACGTACTGCACAGGTTAACAATGGAAGGGTGGGAGTGGGGGCATTATAAGACCTCACACTAACATTGAAGAATTCCTAGGACAGGCTCTGTGTGTCATATAGGAATGCACAAAAAAAAAATAAATATGCAGACCAAAAGCTCTTTTTTATTTGGACATGTTCCTTAATATAACAGCCGGATTATATGTCTAGGGTGAACAGGGCGCGCCTAACCAACACGAGGCAATTTTTTTAAAAATACTGACCAGAGTAAAAATAAAGCATTACTAGAAACATATCTTTATGTGTGCAATATATACTTATTTATTAACTGTTTACAGGCCTCGCGTTTCCCATCTTAATTTGTTTAAACGTTCATACAATGGTAATCAGCTTTGGCTGGTGTTATGAGCCTTTTGTGCATCACATAATTTTATTGTTAATCAGAATCGACGTCATTGCACTCAGAGCAAACCCATAGGTGCTCAGTCTCCCTCATCAAATGTCGAGTGGTATGAATACTAATTGTTCCTGTTGCGCACTGGTTGTATACAAGCAAAACGCATCCTCTCAAACGTCCATCCCTGCTGGTCTTACATTTGATGCCACATTCCAGCAATCTTAGCCCTGATGATTCATCGATTGCAGTGTCAATCTCTAATGGGCGAACATGAATTGCCCTCAGTATTTATCTCTTATCCATGCCCAATGCATCTTGTGTGGATGCCCTTGAAGCTAGACTGCCAGCACTTTCATTGCCGCGTACCCCTGTTTGACCAGGACAGTCAATCCATATTAGTCCTTGAAGATTCAATGCTTCTACAGAAGTTCTCCATTCATGTCGGAGCCATCCATGTTGGGCCTTTCGAAGCATGGATTGTGAGTCTGATACAATAATTGCCTTTGTTAATAAAGTCACAGACAGCCATCTTAAGGCAGCAGTAACTGCCTCTACCTCCATTCTCATGCTGGGGGTTGTTATCATGTAAGCCCCGCTATGTTCAGCGACGGTTCTTGACACCACATAGTGTCTTGTATTTGACAGATACGTGATGCACAAAAAAGCTAATAACAGTTGGCTTATAGACGTCCTGGTTCACCCAAGCCATACATGTCATCGTGAGACAGATATATATAAGATTGGGTATCGGCCATCTATGTTAGGCGTGCTGGTTAGAACCTCGTCGCCAACAACGTCCTTAAAAAAGAGAATGATAACATAAGCTGATGAGAGCTAAATTACGGACATAACACCAGAGACAAATCGTTTTAAAACGAGCGGCAAAATACGCATGTAATGAGCTGTGAACTCTGTTTGATATCTTGTCTACAAATTCACTGACACAAAAAGCCGTGACGGTGATATTTTTCTGCCTTGTGGCATGTGATAAAGCACCGCATTGTTTCAATTTCATTATATATGAATGTCAGGGGCTCAGATGTACGAAAAAAAATAAATGAAATAACAATCAAAACTTGCAAACAAAAGAACAAAAGATAAGTTCAAACTAATTTCTCGGTCAAATCTGAAATCAAAAGAAATCCCATCGCTATTCGTTGATACAATTCAGGCAACATTTACACATGTAGTGGGGTTCATTGCTAAAGAAATAAGTAAAAATACGAAAGGCATATAAGGAAAACAGGCGCTAGAAGAAACACGCAAAATGTTCATAGACTGTAAAGAACAAGGAGTTTAAATAGAATGAAGTTCAGTTTGATCAAACCGACAAAGCTGCAAAGATACACTTGAAGGAAAAACATTACATAATTAGACAAAGACAAAACCACCACCGAAATTCTTGAAAGAACAGACCATTAGCGATAAAGAAAAAGTCTGGCCTAATGGCTGGAATATTTTAAATAAGTTATTAACAACAGTCAGTAGAAACAGAAAACCAACTTAAATAAGCAAAAGTATATAAATAAAAACAGAAATCCAACAACTAAGCTGAAGATCTTATTGGTGTCTAAGGTACAATTCACTAAAAATACTAATGAAGAATCAGGATTTTATGAAATGCCTCATAGGTCATGAAAACCTGTACGTCATACACAACATAGATGTAACACCACCGCGCGAGCAAATCTCGAAATAGACGGAGGGACATCCCGCTTATGAATTAACCGTGCAAAAACTAATAGAAATAAGTAGAAACATTCTGATGCTAGAACTTATAAATATAGGATTCATGGAACACTGCGAAGGGAACAAACAAAGATTTTGAAAGTGAAGATCCTGCATAGATCAAATAGCACAACGTAAATGCATCACAGAGCAGTCAAGATGAGTTATAATGAAATGCTCTTTTCATAAATGATTGCAGTTTTTAATTTACAGTGCACTGGCTTAATGTACATCAATTGTACATGGCACATTAAAACAAAAACGCAATCCACATATAATGTACATGTGGCCGTTGCTCTTCAATGGCTGCCACATAGCAACATGTTGTTGATGATCTGAATAGTAGAAGGTTCGATCTCTGCCCTCATGTAATGTTAGCTCTCAGTACTCTATTAAGTTTATAAATAACTCGACAGCACCTGCACGTTACTGTAAAATGTAAGATGATGATCGATTTCTCAAGTAAAATGGCTTGAGAGAAAGGTCAGTTTATATTCCCTGCCTTTCCACGCCTTCGTTTGTTATGAGTTATCAAAAAACTCCAATCATATTCAAAGAGGCGAGTTATGGGGTAATTTCAAAATATTCCATCATCGGATAATTTTGAACGTAAGGCAGAGGTCAACTCTCCCATATATAGCATTAATATGTACGATGCCCTTGTGTACAAACTTACCCACAGATAGGTAAACTCATACAACAGCGTGTTCAAAATGTAACCATCACTACTTTATCAGAAAGTACTCTTGTCATAACAAGTCGGACAGGAAATGCTTATGTCATAAGTTTCCGCCGCGTACACGAGATCTTGTGCTTATCTTAGCCACGCTGTGCCACGCCCTTGCGACTGTAGTAAAACTAACTCCGTGTAAACCCCCCCCCCCCCGCTCAAATTTCCCCATTAAAAAATCTAGTAACGAAAAATTACAATCTATAAACCCCACTATCATATTTGAAAAGTGCCACGAGCAAGGTCAAACGTCTGCTAAGAATTGGACAATAGTTGACTTTTCTACTACCATAGTTTGAAAAAGGGTACTCTTCCCCCAAATCGTATACACACCCGCCCTATTATTTAGTGGAGGTTGTAACTATAAATAACTACAAGGTTGAAATTATGCACCATTGCCTAGCCGAACAGTCTACGATTGGCACAAGATTTGAATTTCTTTTAACGACGAGCGCAAAATAAGTTACCTGTCCCCTTTAAACCCCGCACACAGTCTACCCTTACCAATATTTAGAAAGAACGTTAGCAGAGTTTTGCAACGAGTCACTTGATACCTCGCCTTGTAAAAAAGGGAGAGAGGAAAAAGGAGGGGGGGGGGAGTAAAATGACAAGAATCAAGGCTAACTTATGCGTTTGAAACTGAAACTAAAACCTAATTTGTGCAGAAAAGATGGGAAAGAGAGAAACTTAGATAACTTATAAAGAGGGTAAATAAAATGGATGTATTGAAATATGGCGATAATATTGTTAATTAAAATCCCATACTATTCCCTATAATAAATTATCTTGCCTTATATAAAAGTATGTAGTTCATAACAAATATAGAGACAAACTACATAGATGAAAACGATGAAGAAGAGTTAGATGAAAACTAAATAGGATGATAGAGGACAAAGGGCAGTTTAACAATCACTTTTAAAAATTGAAATCCACCCAATAATAACCGAGATATTTGTAGAAAATAAAAGTTGAAGACAGACAGACAAACACACTGAGGAACTGCTCAATTTTGAAAGTCTTCGAAAGTTACATTTTCGGGACGCTTTTTTTGAACAGTCAAATTTGCTTGACTCGTTTGATTGGTTAATGATAGTTTAGGAAGGGGGGAATAAAACTAACGCGTTAGCAGAATACGCTGCCACTTGAAAAAAATATTTCAACACAGTAGATTAAGATCAGACTCATAGCAGATGTGACCAATGCCTTTGCTGTCTGGGCGACAGCGATCTGCGCCTGTGCCATTGATTGCCAGTTAATCTTACATTTGTGTGACATATTTCATTGATTGCGGTAAGATAAATAATGTTATTGATATATTTTATTAATATGTAGAGGCAATTCCAGATAGGGGGCCAAAAATTTGTGTTGTACGACATTGCCATGGGAAAAGAATTACGACATCCTAGCAGGCATGCCTAAGCAGACGTATTGAGAAACGAAATTAAATTGTGTTTGAATATTGCCATACAAAAACCATTACGAATGTAAGTCCAGAAAGATACTGGCAGTCTTCTGCAGTGTCACAGTATACAAATGACGCCATAAAACATACTGAGAATGATTGCACAAAAGAATTAACAGGTTACAAGAAGACAACTGTATACCTATCTGATTGTATGGAAGAAAATCAATGTTTAAAGTGACAGGGGCGTTGCAGCCATAGGGAAGAAGAATGTAAACACAGTACGGAG
Organism: Oreohelix idahoensis; assembly: GCA_024509875.1. Taxonomy (NCBI): domain Eukaryota; kingdom Metazoa; phylum Mollusca; class Gastropoda; order Stylommatophora; family Oreohelicidae; genus Oreohelix; species Oreohelix idahoensis. Next base: position 149,050 of record JAMPIV010016491.1, on the reverse strand, counting down.
TGAAGTCAAATAAATTAGGGGCTAGTGCAAATGTTTGCACACGAGACTGACCACAAAATGATAATTTTGAGTAATTGGGGAAATATGCCTTCACACTAGGTCAGATGGCCGTCTGTTTAATCTTTCAAGGCTGAAGGCAAAAACAAAAATCAGAAGGGTCACTATAAGAGACTTGTTGTTCGCTGATGATGCTGCAGTCGTCACTCAAACCAACAGGAGCTTCAGAGCTTGATGAATCGCTTCACTAAAGCATGCAAGGACTTTGGCCTCACAATAAGTCTAAAGAAAACGAATGTGCTGAGTCAGGATGTGGGTGCTGCACCAGTTATCACTATCGATAACTATGAATTGGCAGTGGTGCACCACTTCACATACCTAGGGTCTACCATCAATGACAAACTCTCACTGGATACAGAAATCGACAGCCGCATTGGCAAAGCTGCAGCTACCTTTGCCCGCCTCACATCGCGTGTTTGGGGAAACTCTAAACTCACAATGAAGACCAAAGCTGCGGTATATAATGCCTGCGTCACCAGCACACAATCCTATATGGCAGCGAGACCTGGACGAACGGACTATGCTAAGCAAGAAAGAAGGCTCAATACCTTCCATTTGCGGTGCCTAACGCGCGCATCCTCGGCATCTCGTGGAAAGATAAAGTGACAAATGTCGAGGTGTTGTCACGTGCTGGCCTTCAAAGTATGTATACGCTGCTTAGACAGCGCAGACTTCGCTGGCTTGGCCATGTTCGCCGCATGGAAGATGGTCGCATCCCAAAAGATATCTTCTACGGACAATTAGCAGATGGCAAGAGAACAGTTGGGCGACCACAGCTGAGGTTCAAAGATGTGTGCAAGAGAGATATGGGGCACTGGACATGGATCCAGCAACATGGGAGGATGAAGCTGCCGATCGCACAAAGTGGCGATGCTATTTACGGCACCACCTCAGATTGGGCGAAGAGAGGCTCACACAAGAAGCAGAGGTGAGGAGAAAACGTCGAAAGGAGCACCAGGAAATTAAGCAGTTGAGGGCTGTCACCTCAGGGGCGCATTCCCATAGTCAGTTATGACTGAAGGGGCTATTATATTATTATTATTATTGGGGAAATATTATAGCCAGCAAATAAACGTAGGGGAACGTCCTTCTTTTTCAGCGGTTTTATTTGCCTTCGTTAACCAGTTGGGACAGAGAATTGGAGGACAGAGAAAGTCTCAGCCAAGCTGTATGCTGCATGTAATAGCCTAAAGACAACACTTGTGCTGAAGTTATATAATCTACTTCAGATAGACACGTCAGGCAGGTGAAGTCCCCTTACGTGGGCTCTGAGCACTCATTCAGTAAAAATTTCCACACGTGAACACTCAATTTTGTGGGCATGATGACAAAAATAGTGCCTCCCACTATTGACTCTCGATTTTAGACAGTACTACATCAGTCTGTGTTATACACCTACAGTGACACTTGTTTATTATCAAGCTATGGATAAAGATTCCTCATTATTTATTTATTATATGTAAATACAGTTCTCTTCAGTTTTAACCATTCCTGCCTGTTGCGGACAGTTTCGCTGAGTTTATAGTTTGTTAAATGTACCTGTTAAGTTTGGAGACATAATTTGTTAGATTCTTGATCAAAGGGAGTTACTCATTTTTTAATTGGGCTGAAGTCAACAGTGGTTGTTATCCCACTTGTTTTTTACCAAGCAGTCTAATTTTAGAACCGATGTCTTGTCACCTGACCATATATGGCTTGAATGGTCAGCTTTTCTTAGACTATTTTCAGATCGCTCACCTGAGTCTAGCTCAGGGGTCTTGCGTCTCACGACACATGCGCGAATTTTGTGGCGCGTTAAAAAAGACATTTTGTTAAGGAGACGAGCTGTGGTTTTCAAACGGTCAAGACGTGATGGCGTCTTCGATCTGGCTTTATGCCTGGGGAAGGAAAGCCCTCTGTGTGTGTGACCAAGATGTCTAAAGATTGTTTCCCCATATTATTCTAAGCGCCTAGGAGGCGAGTGAGTTTTTTTGGCGTTTATTCTGAAGAGATGTCAAGGTAAATTATCCTTCAAATCATTTTCTCTAATGCCAGAATCGTGAATAACATTTGTTACCAGCTTAGTGACTTTTCCCTGGGCGGGAAAGAGTCCATTGAGAAAATTAATAACACATAAGGAAGGGAAACCCGCGGCCTGTAAACAGTAAATTAATATTAGACAAACATAAAGGTATGTTTTCAGGCACTCGTAAGAAATAAAGAAGTAGAACACTTAGACAACAGAAAAACAACAGACGTGAGTGGCATACCCAGGGTTCGAACCCCGTACCTTCCGTACGACAACACCGCCTAGCTATACAAGCGAATCACACTAACCTCATGGCCAGCTAGGCATCCCCAACAAAAGGATGCTTTACTGACAGGTCATCAGTGCGAAACACAAGATAACACCGGAAGTTTACAATGGGCACCTCAGCCTATTAATGACGCCTGAAAACATACCTTTATGTTTGTCTAATATTAATCCATTGAGAATACTAGAGTTTGAGCTCACGAATTATTCTGACATACCTTGTTTTGTCCAAGAAATCATAGAGGACACTGTATTTAGGGGCTCGCCATATTTCGCGGCCTGCTGTATACTAGAAAATGTATCTGACTTGCTGGAGTCAGAGTAGAGCGGAACTAAGCTCATATATTTGAAGACCCGCTGGCGATGCGGGGTATTTTTGCTGTAGCTGTAGAAAGAGGGATAGATTGAGGTCAGCGTCATATATGCACAGCTTACTGATGAACTGTCGATGCAAACTGTACTGAACTGTACTGAACTGTTGTCATGTTTACGATGTCCTGAGTTTTGTCAAATGACTATTTATATTGATGTCGGCGTCCCTTGTAGTCGTACTGTATTAAAGTCTTGAAAACGTCAGAGGTGTTACCAAGCCCCATGACTTTCTACGTTGTGGTGCAAGAGTGTGTTGTCCAGTAGATGACTGTCTTTCACGAACCTGTACACACCCATTTGCACTCTTTGATATCTACTCACGCACCTTTGCTATAAAACTACAACGCTTTGAAGACAAGACATGAATGTCAACATTATGGCGGCAAACCAGGGCCTACAATCTTTATGATAGCCTGTGTGGCGTTTGAGTTACAAGAAATACTGTACAGCAGCTCCCACATTGTTGATGAACTGCGTTCACTCACTCCAGCAACATCTACGCTTCTACACAACACTACTAAGGCAAGTGAGATCTGCAACACTACCAATCAAGCAACAGCCTGCTACACGTATGGAGGGCAAAACACACTGTTACATTTATGGTGAGCCAGCTTGATGGGGCTATATGCGTTCTGATGTCAACTTCGTCGTAACTGAAAGAACCCGGCGCTGCCCGGTAGATTGCCGAAATTTCTACATTTCCTGAGTAGTATACAGCTAATCAAGTTCCTATACCACCGTTGTTGCTATTGTTCAGAAGGTCAAGTTCCAATACCACCGTTGTTGCTGTTATTCAGAAGGCCAAGTTCCTGTAATACCGTTGTTACTGTTATCAGAAGGTCAAGTTCCGGTACCATCGTTGTTGGTGTTATATGAAGCAAGTTCAGATGTACCATTCAGCGTTGGATCCTCTGATCCTGAGAATGCTGACTATAGTGCTTCATCGTTGCAGTTATTGACAATAGGATTGTAATAAGATAAGTGGCCTGTTTGTTATTGTGAACTGTGCCATTATATTGTGTAACTGAGCCTTCTTTACACATTCTTCATACACTTTTTGTTTACATGTTCTTACATGTTAAATGTTATTTATATGTTTATATGTCAGCGGGTTTACGGTTGGACGGTGTCTTGCGGTAGGATATCCCATTTAATCGAGGGCCTACTGTGAGCGTTCTTTAGGGCCTATCGCGAATTTCCTGTTGTGGAAATTAGCAGCGACTTTTTGTTGCTTCGCGATATTTTTGTTTAGTTGTGACGAGGTGTACCTTTCGTTGTTTTTGTCACATTTTTTTGTTCTTTAGTTTTGGTTTGATTTGTTTGTATTAGTCCGCCTCCTCTTCCTTTCGTTTAGTTTTATACACCTTTATGTTTATACACTGTTGTGTCATTTGTTTCGTTTGATATTTCGCAGTTATCATCACATGCTTTGTGATATTTTCTTTTGTTTCGCTATATAATTTATTTGACTTCTGCAAATGTTATCGTATTGTCCTTGATGCTTGTTCTTTGTTTATGTTATTCTATGTTGTCATACGCTATATATATATATATATATATATATATATATATATATATATATATATATATATATATATATATATATATATATATATATATATATATATATATATATATATATATATATATATATATATATATATATATATATAGTCATACACTATTAGTAGTATAGTGTACTTGGGATATAAAATTGATTGAAGGTGTTATTATTGTAAAGGTGATTATACAAGTTCTTTATCAAAGACTTGTCTCCCACAGAGATTGGGATAAAGTGAGGTGATTGTACAAGTTCTTTATCAAAGACTTATCTTCCACAGAGATTGGGATAAAGTGAGGTGATTATACAAGTTCTTTATTAAAGACTTGTTCCCATTGAGGTTGGAATAAAATAATTTATTATTTCATGTTACTGATCTCATATTATTAGACCTAATGTCTACACTACAGTACTTTATTGAGCAAGGGAAATCCCTTGGTAAGGCTGGTGAGAAATTGGAGGAATTCGCGACTATTGAATATGCCAAGGCACTGAAGTCGGAAGAAAAGAGACAGAAAATGGAAAATGAACAAAAGAAAATAGAAGCTGAGAATTTATGATTGCAGATGCAGGCAGATGAAAGGAGTTTCCAGATGGAAATGGAAAAACAAAAAAGAGAAGCTGAGAATGAAAATAAAAGGTTAGTAAGAGAAGCCGAGCAGAAAAAGATAGAAGCTGAGGCTGAAAATAAAAGATTAGAAAGAGAAGCTGAAGAGAGAAAAGAAAAATCAAAAATGGAACACGAAGAAAAACTCTTAGCTTTGGAGTTAGAAAAATTGAAGGTGATGAATATGGGTAATGCTAATGATCCAAAAAATCAGTCAACCTCTAATAAGACAAATGCTACTACTTATAAGGTCAAGCTAGCTGCTTTCAATTCTTCCAGTGACGACATAACGTTCTACTGGACAGATTTGAACGGTCATGTCAAACTCATAAAGTAGGTAAGTCACAATATGTTAATCAGTTGTCAGAGATACTTAAAGGTGAAGCTCTAAATATGTTAAGCATGGTAGATGAGCCTGACAAGAATAATTATGATGTTGTCAGAGCAGCCTTGTTAAAGAAATATCAACTTAACGAAGACGGTTATCGTCTTCGCTTCAAGACTAGGTTACCAGAAACTGAGGTAGAATTCTCAGAATTCATCTCAAAAATACGTCTTACGTTCACACGATGGAATGAGATGTCTAAAACAGAACATACATATGAAGCCCTTATGGACTTATTACTTCGAGACAAAGTTATGTCATCCGTCAATGAGTCTTTTCTTGCTTTTCTACATGAGCGTAAACCTAAGAACATAAAAGATATGAAAGAAAATTGTTGCCAGTATGTCACTGCGCACCCTCATGTAACTGTTAGCAACTCTAAAGTTAAGGAAGGTTTGCCAGTTGCTTCTGCAGCACCATATAGCCCTAACTTTCTTCGTAAATTTCAATGTGCTCAACACAACTTTAATAGGAAGAGTAATCGTAATTATGCTCAAAATCAAAGCAATCCATCACATAAAGGTTCTTCTTCGAAGAACTGAAGGCGATCTGACAGTCCTCGTTATTTTGGGTCCAACAATTATAGAAACTTTCGCAGGGGTAGTCACAATAGAAACTATTCAAGCTATTCTTCAGGGAGACAACAAAAACAAACTGATAAATATTCTCATCAATGGGAAAATGACAAAAGTGACTATGGAAACTGGGATTCAAACCATAACAATGGTTACAGTAGAGCAAAAAATGACAATTTCAGAGAAAATAATAATCGCGGTAGATCTCAACACAACAGATATAGATCATATCAGCAGGCAAAATCTGTACAGCAAGAGTCTCGGGGAGCCTGTAATCAAGTGAACGATAATAAAAACTCTAATGCTATCAGTTGTTCTGCTTTCGATTTTGGGAGAGCATCTCAATGCCCCACATGCACTACATTGTTCGAACCGACTACTGTAACTACCTTAAGTTGTGGTCACCCTCTTCCGGCTCTTCCTGCTGCAGTTGCGCATGACGGGAGAGGATCTCTTATCTTACATAAAGGTCTAGTGAATAATAATGCAGTCTCAGTCCTTTTTTATTCTGGATGCACTACTATCGGAGTTAAGCAATCTCTCATAGATCCTTCCTGTGCCACGGGAAAGGTGGTCAAATGTGTGACATTTGGTGGCACTATGGAAAAGTATCCAACTGCGGTCATTCACATTGCTACTCCTTTCTTTACGGGAGATGTCCACGCGTGTCTTCTACCTAATCCCATTGCGGATCTTATCATCGGTCGTATTCACGGAGTTAAGGAATGCACCCCGCAGCAGATTGCTGCTTGGGAAGAACAAAATATCCAAGCTGCCAATGCAGTGGTCACAAGAGCACAAGCTCTTAATATGCCTTAAACTTCATCGACTGAAAGTAATGAAGTGCATAGCCAAGATGGTCACTTGGTGATTTCGCGTAACTCTTCATAAAACTGCAAGAAGATGATCCTTCTTTAAAACAATTCTTCCTTCTTGCTAAAAAGGGTGATGCAAATCAGAACACAAATCGCAAATCTTGGATTACAATGAAGAATGTTGTATTAGTGCGTATGGTACAAGACTCGACTACGTCTATGCATTCTCAAATTCTCGTGTCCAAGAGTATAAGAGTTCAAATTCTGCAACATGCTCACGACTCTCAGTGTGCTGGACATAAGGGTTTTTCCCGTACTAAGTCGAGAGTCCTTGCGGCTTTCTTTTGGCCATTTGTGAATAAGGACATACGCATTTATTGTCGATCTTGCAAAACATGTCAAGAGGTCAAATCGAGAGGTCCACGACATGCAGCACCTATCCGGTCTGCGGATATTCATATTCTTCCGTTTCAGAAAATGACAATAGATATTATTGGCCCTGTTAGGATCAAGTCGGCCAGAGGACATGAATTTACCCTAACATGTATTGACATGTGCACACGTTGGCCAGAGGCTATACCTCTTAAGAGCATCTCCACTGCCGATATCGCAGACGCTCCTTGGCTGATATTTTCTCGTTTGGGATTTCCCAGAGAAATATTGTCAGACCATGGCACCCAATTGATATCAGACACTATGTCGCAGGTAATTTCTACTCTGCATATTAAAAGGTCCCTGAGTAGTATTTATCACCCAATGTCTAATGGGTTAGTTGCACGTTTGAATAGAACACTCAGGAGTTTACTTGGGAAGATAACTGAGGATTGTCCTCATGAATGGGACAGGGTTTTACCCGCGGCTCTCTTTGCATATAGAGAGGTCCCCAACGAACATACAGGGTTTTCTCCTTTTGAACTTGTCTTTGACGCGCGACCGCGCGGTCCTATGTCTTTGCTTCACGATCTTATAACTGCTGATAATATTAACGATGACACACAATCTTCATATGAGTATGTCATTGCTCTCAGGCAGAAGATTATCGAAGCATGCAAATTAGCATTTTCTTCATCCGAATTTGCTAAGGAAAAGGCAAGGCAATTTGCAAATAAGGATAGATGCCTACGACAACTTTGTCCTGGCTACAAAGCACTTGTTTTGCTCCCTTCTAGGGAGAACAGACTTCTTATTGCATGGAAAGGTCCGTATACAATAGTTTCAAGAATTTCCGATGTCGACTATGTTGTCAATATTGACGGAAAGCATAAAACCTTTCATATAAACATGCTTACGGAATTTCATGAACGACCAGACTATTTGCAGCCTATTTTCCAAACGACGGACGATTCTCCAGTCCCACATGGTCATTACTCATCCCTGTCGGATATAGAGGATGAGGAGACTACTTTCTCAGATGTTAATCTTCCTCTTCCAGTGATTCTACTTCATTCTACGGAATCATGGAAAAACGTTACTGTTTCTCCTAATTTATCTACTGAGGAACAGCGACAAGTCTTATCTATGTTACAAACATTTCAGCATGTCCTTACCGACATTCCTGGACACACACATGCTATTGAACATGACATAATACTTACTGACAAAAATCCTATTAGGGTCAGACCTTATCCAATCCCTATTCATTTTCAGACACAAGTCGAGAAAGAATTGGATGAAATGATACAATTAAAATTAATTGAACCATCAATTTCAGCATACTCTTCGTCCATGGTTATTGTTCGAAAGAAAGACAATAACATACGCCTTTGCGTCGATTATCGCAAATTAAACCAAGTTACGAAGTTCGATGCTGAACCTATGCCTTTATTAGAAGATCTATTTATTAGACTTTCTAATTCTCGATTCTTTACAAACTCGACTTGTCGAAAGGTTATTGGCAAGTTCCTCTAACTGAACGCGCCATACCTCTTACTGCTTTCTCAACACCTAGGGGTTTGTTTCAATGGAATTTCATGCCTTTCGGCATTATGAACGCCCCAGCTACTTTCGTACGCATGATGCGTCGAATTCTCTCACATCGTTCAGATGTCATTGCATACTTGGACGATATCTGTCTTTTCAGTGATTCTTGGGAAGATCACGAAGAGCTCGAGATCCACTCGATATGCCATTGCTCTTCAACCTTTTCATTTCACGGTACGAGCTATCCGTGGTTCGGATAATGTGATGGCAGACATACTGTCTAGATGCCCACATGACTCCACTTAACTCTTGTGTCCTAAATTTCCTGATACACATCTAGACTTATGACAGTTCTTAACTATAACAATATATATTAGCACATTTGTTTCACTTTAGAATTTAAAATTAAGTGATTTCTTTCTCTGTTACCATCTCTGGTATAACGGAGGAAGGTTTAGTTATCTCAATATAAGGGTCGAAAGTTCGCACGGCCACAGTTAATGGTTAAGAATGTATGTTTGATTACTGTATATTAGAAAATCTAATGGTTATCAAATAGAATTGTGTTATTTGTATTTTCTCAGCAAATCATTGATGTTCTGGGAGAATCTTTACATTTTGCCAACCATGACGTATTATGATGTCCATACTTACCCTTCGGACGACACTATAGGTGCGCCCGCTTAGACTATGATCTTGGACTTCATTGATCATCTACATAGTTAATATAGTATATTACATTGTATTAAAGCATATATAACATTTTAAAATGGTGTAACCTTTTGTTATTAAAGTGATTGTATCACTATACTGCGGTACATTAAGATAATGACACCACTGGTTTTTTGATGATATTTTGTAATTGCTAAACATGGAGATAAGATACTTGATGTGATAAAATTATATGTATGTAACTTTTGCTTGCATTTTAACGTTGCCAGCACTGTAGTGTACGTTGGTGGAACCTCCATGGATAGGTATATACTTAGAGAAATGTTTTCTCTAATGTTCTGAGATATATTCTCACTTGACGCTCCATGCGTCGAGTTAGCCTCACATTAGACGTCACATTTATTTGTGATACTTTTCGTCTGCCCATCATTCGTGCGTTATTAGCCTGTTGTATCTTGCTCTTAAATGTATTTCAAAAAAAAAGAAGTTTCATTTATTTTTCCCGAGGGGTGCAGTAAACTGTTGCGGACAGTTTCGCTGAGTTTATAGTTTGTTAAATGTACCTGTTAAGTTTGGAGACATTTTTGTTAGATTATTGATCAAAGGGGAGTTACTCATTTTTTACTTGGGTTGAAGTCAATAGTGGTTTTTATCCCACTTATTTTTTACCAAGCAGTCTAATTTTAGAACCGATGTCTTGTTACCTGACCATATATGGCTTGAATGGTCAGCTTTTCCTAGAATGTTTTCAGATCGGCCACCTGAGTCTAGCTCAGGGGTCTTGCGTCTCACGACGCATGCGCGAGTTTTGTGGCGCGTTAAAAAAGACATTTTGTTAAGGAGACGAGCTGTGGTTTTCAAATGGTCAAGACGTGTTGGCGTCTTCGATCTGGCTTTATGCCTGGGGAAGGAAAGTCCTCTGTGTGTGTGAACAAGATGTCTAAAGATTGTTTCCCCATATTATTCTAAGCGCCTAGGAGGCGAGTGAGTTTTTTTGGCGTTTATTCTAAAGAGATGTCAAGGTAAATTATCCTTCAAATCATTTTCTCTATTGCCAGAATCGTGAATAACATTTGTTACCAGCTTAGTGACTTTTCCCTGGGCGGGAAAGAGTCCATTGAGAATACTAGAGTTTGAGCTCACGAATTATGCTGACATACCTTGTTTTGTCCAAGGAATCATAGAGGACACTGTATTTAGGGGCCCGCCATATTTCGCGGCCTGCTGTATACTAGAAAATGTATCTGACTTGCTGGAATCAGAGTAGAGCGGAACTAAGCTCATATATTTGAAGACCCGCTGGCGATGCGGGGTATTTTTGCTGTAGCTGTAGAAAGAGGGATAGATTGAGGTCAGCGTCATATATGCACAGCTTACTGATGAACTGTCGATGCAAACTGTACTGAACTGTTGTCATGTTTACAATGTCCTGAGTTTTGTCAAATGACTATTTATATTGATGTCGGCGTCCCTTGTAGTCGTACTGTATTAAAGTCTTGAAAACGTCAGAGGTGCAAGAGTGTGTTGTCAGTAGATGACTGTCTTCCACGAACTTTTACACACCCATTCGCACTCTTTGATATCTACTACTCACGCACCATTGCTATTAACTAGTTGTGGTGCAGAGTACAAACGCTTTTTTACACACCATTCGAAGACAAGACATGGATGTCAACATTATGGTGGCCAACCAGGTCCTACAATATTTATGATAGCCTGTGTGGCGTTTGAGTTACAAGAAATACTGTACAGCAGCTCCCACGTTGTTGATGAACTGCGTTCACTCACTCCAGCAACATCTACGCTTCTGCACAACACTACTAAGACCAGTGAGATCTGCAACACTACCAATCAAGCAACAGCCTGCTACACTTATGGAGGGCAAAACACACTGTTACACTGCCCCAAAAAGATTTGAATGACAGGAAATAAAAATTGTAAAATAATTATCTAAACTTAACACCAGTCTTACTTAATTCAATTTCATTGAGTTACAATTGTGTTAGTTTTATGCACTTATCATTATACTTACATTACCCTAGACACGTAGCCATAAAACATATAACAATCTCCTAAAATATTTCCCAGAGTGAGATCTTAGGGATGTAGCGGATAGGTACCCTGAGAACACATCATCATCAACAATTAGACTCAGGGACTTACATAGCTTGACCTCACTCTGAGTACACGTAGTTTTGTAACATCAATACCCTCTCCGGCACACTCGCCATATATATTGGGGTCCTGTCCGGGATTATTATCATTATTATTTTTAATTAGACCCAGGGAATCCCCATTGTTAAAATAACAAAAAGTAATTATTTGTGGAGAATTGAATGAGTTGTCATGCCTATGATAATGTAGTCATACTTTGTTAGGAAAAAAGATTGCTTATAGAGACTGAAAAAGAAGAAAAAAATTGATTATGGAGGCTGAAAAAGAAGAAAAAAGATTGCAAAGGGAGCATGAATTAAGACTAAAAGAACTGGAACTTCAAGGCCATGCTCCAGAAAATGGTAACAGCCCATCTACAGCTGATGCTAGTGCAAGTCAGGGAGCCTCTAATTTAGCCATGAACTTCCATTTAGATCCCTTTTTGGAGAACGACGACGAGGTTGAGTCCTATCTCAGTAGATGTGAAAGACTAGATACTAATTATGGGTTAGAGAGGGAAAAATGGAGTTTGAAATTATCCCAAGGGCTTAGGGGAACATCTTATGAAGTGTTCTCAAAGTTGAGCAGAGAGGATCAGGAAGACTATGACATTTTAAAACAGGCTCTTCTAATTAGGTATGAGAAGAATGGGCAATTTTACAGAAAGAGATTTAGAAATGCGAAACTACTGTCTGGGGAGACCTACCACCCATTCTCTGCCAGGTTGGAAACCTACTTGGAGAAATGGACTGCTCTGGGGAAAACCCAAGATCTTAAGGAAATGATCATGATAGAGCAATTGAGAGAGTCCATGGCTACAGACCTGAGAAAATTTCTCATGGAACAAGGTGCAGAGAGGTTGGGTGAGGTGCTCAATGTTGCTGAGAGGTATCAGGCAGCCCAGTCAGAAGTAGCTGGAGCAAAAAGGAAACAAGTAGAAAATAATAAAGCCCCCCCCCCCCCCCCCCCCCAACACCAGAACAAATTTGACAGTAGAGATCAAGGTAACGGAGGTAAACCAAACTAGGATAGGCCAAGATTTGACCCTAGAGATAGAAACCCGCAATTCAATGAAAGGAAACCCTACAGACCAGAAGGAAAATACTGTAAAATTTGTCTGTTAAATAAATATAATACAAAAGACTGTAGGAAGAAAAATAACCCTCCACATTACGCTGCATGCCTTAAAACAGGAAACAAGGGAAAAAAGGAAAAGCCTACTGGACAGCAGGAACCTTATCATCCCCCTGCATGTGAAGAGGTAGTATGTAATGGGGCCACTATTAAGTGCCTTTATGATACTGGATTGGATTTTGACTCAGTCGTGAGTTCTCACCTGGTGCACCCTGACCAATATACCACAGAAACAGTGGAAATACAGGCGGCAACCAAGAAAGTAGCAACCATGACACTTTCCATTGCAAGAATCAATGTGAAAACTCTCTATGTGGAAGGAGTGATTAGAGCAGCAGTGATAAACGAACCAATCTACCCCCTGATATTGGGGTGTAGATATGTGTTTTTGGGAAATCCCAAAAGACCAGTGGTCATGGCAACAGTACAGACCAGGTCACAATCAAAGAAGCAGGAATACAACTCAATAAATACTCATCCAAAGGAGATGAGGAAGGCACAGGCTGAGGATAGGTCACTAAAGCCGTGTTTTAGGAAACTCCCAAAATGCCATACCCCTCCAAACAAAGGAGACTTGTATATGAAGAAAAAACTAATGTATAGGAAGTCTGGAACTGGATCCAATGGTCATGGACAGCTGGTACTTCCACCTTCATATAGGGAAAAGGTGATGGAGTTAGGACATGCTATCCCCTTCAGTGGTAATATGGGGATCAGCGCCACAGGACAGCGTATAGCTTGTCATGACTTCTGGCCAGGGATAACGGAGGATATAAAAAGATATGTCAAATCCTGCCCAGAATGTCAAAGGGTAGCTCCAAAGCACTGGACTGCTCCTGCAACTCTAGGGGAGAGGCCAATCATGGTAACCCCTTTTGAAAGAGTTGCAGTGGATATTGTGGGACATCTCACACGTACCAAGAGGAGAAACAGTTACATTCTTACTCTGGTGGACACTTGTTCTATGTGGGGAGAGGCAGTAGCCTTGTCATCAATCGATTCAAAACATGTGGCAAAGGCGTTAATTACAATAATCACGAGGTTAGGTTTTCCCCACCTAATCTTGACTGATAATGGCTCACAGTTCTTCTTCTTCGTCGTTCGCCCTGAAAAGGACGGTGGTTGCGTTGTGTCTGTTTACAACGTAGCTGTGATATCTGCACCTTTCGGTCGACACATCCGACTTCTGCACGGCATTTTTAAGGACCGGGTTTGCCTTCCCATTTCGATCCACACTCGCTCAGAAAGCCTGCACAGCTGCAGACTGTTTCCAGGACCACCATGTGGAGGTGGAGTGCGGTCTTGACCAGCTCTGGTTCGCTGGTCCTGACGCAGGCAGTCAAGCTATGAGTCGCTGACTGCGGTCTCTATTGCTGCGTATTGAGGTCCCGCTCACAGTTCAAGGGGAGGCTAACTGAGGAAGTTTTCAGGATCTTTCAAGCCAAGCACTTTCACTGTAGTCCGTATCACCCTCAAGGGAACGGGCAGGTGGAAAAATTCAACGGGACACTCATTTCCATCCTGCGAAAGCTGGCCCATGAAAAACCTGACACGTGGGATCAATACTTACCCGCTGCCTTGTTTGCTTATCGGGAAGTCCCACATAGTTCAACAGGAATGGCACCGACAACATTGTTATTTGGCCGGCCAATCAAAGGTCCATTGGAAGCCTTATTGAGGACGTGGACAGATGAAAAGGCAGAAGAGACTGTAACTTCATCATATCAGTATGTGAACGAGCTGACCACTCGCTTAAAAACTGGCTGGAAACTCGCAAATAATAACCTAAGACAAGCCAGGAAGAAACATGCTGCATATTACAATACAAAAGCGAAGGATAAGGAGCTTGCTGTGGGGGACAAGGTGCTTCTTCTATTACCCGGCAGCAGCAACAAACTTCAAATTGGATGGCAAGGTCCATACACAGTTTTAAAAAAGGTATCTAGAACTAACTACAAGATAGATAAGAAAGGAAAGGAAAAAGTCTATCACACGAACCTTCTTAAGAAATATTATGATAGAGAAAACCTGGAAGGGACACATTTAATGACCTTGGCCATAGCCAATGAGATGAAGAATGAACCTCTCACCTCTTATGAATACTGTCGCGAGAGGTTTCTTAATTTATGAAGAATAAGACAACCAGGTGTATCAGGTGATACTAGGATAGTTGCCAGAGAAGAGTCTGGTCTTAACAGAAATACCCCATTCTCAGAAAAGAGCAATGGTGTATAGAGTTCATAGGTATAAAGTCAGGCTGTAAAGAATTTCTGGCCGAGATAGTAATATTCAGTACCAGAGTTCTATGGTGCCCCTCTCAGAATTATACCTATGGGCGGTTATAGTATCTAGGGGATTTAATTAAATTCAAAGTAATTCAAACTGACATAAAGTAATAAAAACAGTGCACTACAATTTATTAATTTTATTTATGTACAGTCATCTGTTTAGTTTGTTTGTGTAAACACAAACCCTAAAAATAAAAACACACTGATGATGTTGCCTGTATCTACACCAAATAAAAGTCAATCACTAAAATTAAAGTCTTTTCCTAGTTGTTAAGGCTCCCTTGTTATGAAAAGTCTTAGTGCAACTAATCCTCTGGAACCAATGTTAATGATAGTACTTGAATTTATCTTCATTATTAGGGGAGTAGCCTAGATATTGACAACTGTCATAATGACTTCACTGTTCTGATATCACTTGACTTCACAATATGTCTATGTTATGTAGCTTTTGAAAATGTCACACTGACTACAATGTTATTGAGATCACTTGAGTTCAAACTATTTCTATGTTATGTAGCTTCCAGACTAATTTACTCATCACTGTTTTCATCACTACTAATATAACCGGGTGTGGTACGCCAATGCTCTGCGAGTCAGTCTTGTCTAATAGGACTTAACTTCTTCACTTCCGCCTTTTCCTTGAAGCCAGAATAAAAGATGGAGAAGCCCAACACTGAGGGTCCCCACTCTTCCAACTGATGTAGGTACAGGGTGTTTGTTCAAATCTTACACCGCTAGGCACAACACCAATGTTCTTCTCTGCTAACAAGATGAGTGACAGGATACCTCTGACCTGAAATGTAATTGGTCTTACATAGCATCTGGCTCTAAAATCCTCCTACCCAGATTGTAGATTAGTGAGGAAGTTCAGAATAAGTGATGATAACACAGGAAAGGTAGACTCAGTCAGTGACAAATAGGTTTATGCAATAATATAAAACAACATTACAACACATACTTTCCTAATATGTCCATAATTGACCTCACTAAAACTGCATAGGCCTTATGGGGAGTGTTGAGTGTCTAAATAAGTTTTATGCAATAATATAACACAGCATTACAACACACACACACTTTCCCAATATGTCCAGGATTGACATCATTAACTGCATAGGCCTTATGGCGAGTGTTGAGTGTATAGGCCTACTCAAACAATACATTAAATTTACAATCTTTCCTCTTTTACTATTTCCTGATAGTATTGTCTAGTCCAGCAATCAGAAAAGGCTTTAAAAGCTTCTAAAACTAACAACCTTCATTCCGTCCGGCCTTAGTTTAAATGTCGAACATAATTTATACAGCACAAAGCAGCTTTCCTTCTATGAATCACACAATGAGATTTTACACACTCCGATAATTTATTCTTCCGGTGTTTCCCAACCGATTCCTTCCATCCAGGTCTTGTTTAAACCGGCCAATTGGGCGCTACCAAATAAACAAGCTATTCTTTTTCTGCCTTCCTTGTAACGTTAGCACTCACAGTTGAAACCGGGGAAAACAGCCTTCGCTCTAAGTTATACTGCATGTAATCACTCATAACTCCTGTGTCCATGCTTCTACAACTTAAATCCATGTATCTAATGAAAGTTTATGATACCTGTTATCTCACTGTGCTCACTGTTCCGAGGGACATACCTTATCCTTTGGCCTGAAGTCACAAGTACACATTCACGTTTACACAGATTCCATCCAGCTATCCTGCAGCCTATGGTTCTGGCTGCGGGTTTCAGCTCGTGCAGCGATTGGTCAAAAACATTTGTTGACATATTTCGATATAGGTAGGCAATGTAGGCTCTCGTTAATTGCCCTTAGATATAGGTTCAGGACTACGCTACAAATACCCCCTGAAACCCTGTGAAACCCCTGCACAGGTTAAGATCAGTAACCATTTGACAAAAGGGCAGAGGGAGAAGATTCAACAGATTCTGGAAAATCATACAGACGTGTTAACGGACAGACCGGGGCACACAAACTTGTTGGAATATGACATGAAATTACTAGACCCAACACCCATCTGTATGAGAGCTTATACTATCCCATTCGCAAAAGAAAAAGCTTTAAAAGAGGAGATAGATTATCTGTTACAGGAAGGGATTATTTCTCACAGTGAATCTCCGTATAGCTCCAGTGTGGTATTGTTGAGGAAACCCTCTGGGGAACATAGACTGTGCACAGATTACAGGAAACTGAATGCTGTCACAGAAAGTCAGGTGGATCCATTACCTGATACTAACCAACTATTTGCCAGACTGAATAAGGCAAAATATTTCTCTAAGGTAGATCTCAGCAAGGGATATTACCAGATTCCAGTGAAACCTGAGATTCGACCTTATCTGGCGTTTAGCACCTCGGACGGCCACTATGAATTCAATATGTTGCCGTTCGCATTGAAAAATGCTCCGAGTGTGTTTTCCAGAATGATGAGAAAACTATTGGATTTCTTGAAAAACCCATGCATTACAAATTGCATGGATGACATCCTCATCGCTACGGAAACATTTGAAGAACACGTTTTTTTTTTTTTTTTTTTCGTACGCCCGCTAATACTCGAGGCGAAATCTCAGGTTATTATTTTTATGTTTACGTGAGTATCCCTTTATTTCTTGTACTGAGACAGGTGTCCCTCGCCATTCAGGCAAATACTCTCCGATTTCGGAGGTACCCATTGCAGCTGGGTCGGCTCAGGAGCCGCCAGTCCCTGGTCGACGACACTCCTTCAAATGTTCTCGCCAGGTCTCGAGTTAATCCAGTCCAAATCCCGGTCGACGAAAAATCCTCAAATGCCGTCGCCCGGGTTTGATCCTGTATCACCCGGTCGCCAGAGCGGTGTTGTAACCACTACGCTAGCGCGGCTCCCGAAGAACACGTTAACTCTTTGAATATGCTATTTGATAGACTCAGAGAGGCAAATTTAACTGCTAGACCAACAAAATGTTGTATTGGATGCAAGGAATTAGAATTCTTGGGACATACTGTACATCAGGGTAGCATGATCCTTAACCCCAAGAATCTGGAGAAATTGCAGAGAGCACCCAGACCCCAAACTAAGAAGGACGGGAGATCCTTTGTTTCACTTTGTGGGTTTTACCAAAAGTACATTAAAAATTTTAACTCTGTGTGTGCTCCTCTGACGGATTTAACTCGTAAAGGAAAATCAGATAAAATAGAATGGTCGGCAGAGTACGAGTTGGCATATAATGAGTTAAAGGAAAAACTCAAGAGTAAGCCTATTTTGAAATTACCACATTTGAGTCAGGAATTCGTGGTGAGAACGGACGCTAGTAATGTGGGATTGGGAGCCACATTGTTGCAACGGTCCTCTTCACCAGACGGGAAATTGAACCCAGTTGCTTATGCCAGCCGCAAGTTAAACAGAGCGGAACAAAACTACTCAACTATTGAAAAAGAATGTTTGGCTTTAGTCTGGGCGATCAAGAAATTCCAGATCTATCTGTATGTTAGACCATTCGTGGTGCAAAGCGATCATCAGCCACTGGTATTTCTGGCACAGGCAAGACATGGTAATGCCCGTTTGTTAAGTTGGTCACTCTTTATTCAACCTTACTCGTTTACCATTGAGTATATTCCAGGTTCGCATAACGTTGGGGCAGATTTTTTTAGTAGACACCCACCTGCAGAAACCCAGGATACTCATATAGCCTAGTTGAGTTAATTTGATCGGGATTGTAACACGGAAAATAAAGCTGCACCAGTGGTGCAGGCTTTTTAACAGGGGAGATGTGTAGTAAAACTAACTCCGTGTAACCCCCCCCCCCCCCGCTCAAATGTCCCCATTAAAAATATAGTAACGAAAAATTACAATTTATAAACTCCACTATTATATTTGAAAAGTGCCACGAGCAAAGTCAAACGTCTGCTAAGCATTGGACAATAGTTGACTTTTCTACTACCAGAGTTTGAAAAAAGGGTGCCTGTTAAATATCCTTTTTTTTGAATTCCACCAGAGTTAAATGCTGTTTCTATATATACTGTTGAATGGTGTATAGATATGAAGTTGTATTGTTCCTTGTTCACACTGACATCAACTATTTACAGGACCACAGTGTTAAGAGGTATGGTGGTCTGTGGAAGCTCCAATGTTAAAGACTTGTTGTTGGCCCCAGCGTTGCTCGTCAGAGTGGTTGTTTGGAATAGGAATATCAACTCGACCTACGCAGTGGTGTGTAGACATAGAGTGAGAGTATAATACGCGAATGATGAAAGAGTTCGAAGAGTTGATAACTGTTCTTTTTCTCACTCATGTATGGCTGGAAGTCATCGACGCCAACTGCTGTGTACTTTTTGTTACAGTTTAATTGGACGTACACATTCGACAGCACGGATACAGTGACAAATCACAGGTTGGCATAATACATCATGGTACAATTGTTAAATGGTCTTGCAATGATACATGGGCACTCGTTGAATCATAGCACAATGGAATGTCAGTAGACAAGCACTCAGTATTGCCCATATATATATCATCTGAGTTTACTGACAAAGCACGTCAGTTTATAAACAATATTCAAGATGGCTTCTAGACCTAACCTCGTCTAGCGAAGATTCCTTTAAATAATGTTCAGCACATATTTTTCATATAATCATTTTGAACCGCTAGTAATGGGTTCTCATCTGTAGCAGTGATCTCTGGACTCATCAAGCGATAATACGGGGCATCCCTTTTCTCTTCTTGAAAGTCATAAAATATTTGGATACAAGATGGCTGCTGTCGTGAGCTGTCACTCACTTTAGGATACAAACTGGAATCTGTATCAAAGTTAATCCTACATTAAATGTTCTCATTGCTCTGTAGATTCTATCATGATGCAATTGACTTCATCATACAATATGGTGCTGCTAGAAATGAATGTCATCTTCATCTAGTTAAATATTCCCTCAGACGTACAAATCGTGCGTCTGCTTATCGAAAACGATGGCTTCGTAAGAGTTCATAAGAAATGTTTTTGTTACCTTGGTATCAGAAAGATGATTCTGCCATTCCTTGGCAATAAGAATAAACACTGGGGTAAAGCATACAGGATAGGTCTAAACGTCTATCACTTTCCCCATCAATCTTGAGATCACTTTTCCCGGCGACAAGCCGATACAGAAAAACACGACAGCCCCCCATCATCAAGGCGAAGCCAAATCACCCCTCTCTAGCCACACATCCGCTGAACAGCCTTTGACCTTTCTAGCGACAAAGAACATATAGTTCGACTTAGATATGTAAAGATATACAGATATAAGACAGACTCGTCCTACCTAGACAAACACTACACATAAATTCAGGCCATAGATATTCTGAAGCAAGAACAATCTATTTCTACCCAAACAAAGAATAAATCGCAGTAAAACTGGATTCGTCCGCGGAGTTCGATCTGAGACTCCTTTCAAGGGGAAGTAACTCAATATTGACTTTTCCTTAAGCAAAAGAGTTTCTATTTTGTTTACAAAATATTTGCGAACATAACTTGCATACAAATGTATAATATTGCAAGATATCAAAGACTGCACGTAACAGTACCCTTCCGCAAAATCGTATACACATCCGCCCTATTATTTAGGGAGGTTGTAACTATAAATAACTACAATTTTGAAATTATGCACCATTGCCTAGCCGAACAGTCTACGACTGGCACAAGATTTGAATTTCTTTTGACGACGAGCGCAAAATAAGTTACCTGTTCCCTTTAAACCCCGCACACAGTCTACCCTTACCAATATTTAGAAAGAACGTTAGCAGAGTTTTGCAACGAGTTACTTGATACCTCGCCTTGTAAAAAAGTGAGAGAGGAAAAAGGGGGAGGGGGCGGAGGGAGTAAAATGACAAGAATCAAGGCTAACTTATGCGTTTGAAACTGAAACTACAACCTAATTTGTGCAGAAAAGATGGGAAAGAGAGAAAATTAGATAACTTATAAAGAGGGTAAATAAAATGGATGTATTGAATTATGGCGATAATATTGTTTATTAAAATCCCATACTATTCCCTATAATAAATTATCTTGCCTTATAATAAAGTATGTTGTTCATAACAAATATAGAAACAAATTACATAGATGAAAACGATGAAGAAGAGTTAGGTGAAACCTAAATAGGATGATAGAGGACAAAGGGCAGTTTAAGAATCACTTTTAAAAATTGAAATCGACCCAATAATAACTGAGATATTGTAGAAAATAAAAATTGAAGACAGACAGACAAACACACTGAGGAACTGCTCAATGTTGAAAGTCTTCGAAAGTTACATTTTCGGGACGCTTTTTTTTGAACAGTCAAATGTGCTTGACTCGTTTGATTGGTTAATGATAGTTTAGGAAGGGGGGAATAAAACTAACGCATTACCAGAATACGCTGCCACGTGAGAAAAATATTTCAATATAGTAGATTAAGGTCAGACTCATAGCAGTTGTGATCAATGCCTTTGCGGTCTGGGCAACAGCGATCTGCACCTGCGCCATTGATTGCCAGTTAATCTTACATTTGTGTGAAATATTTCATTGATTGCGGTAAGATAAATAATTTTATTGATATATTTTATTAATATGTAGAGGCAAACCCAGGTAAGGGGGCCAAAAAAGTGTGTTGTACGACATTGCCATGGGAAAAGAATTACGACATCCTAGCAGGCATGCCTAAGCAGACTTATTGAGAAACGAAATTAAATTGCGTTTGAATATTGCCATACAAAAACCATTACGACTGTAAGTCCAGAAAGATACTGGCAGTCTTCTGCAGTGTCACAGTATACAAATGACGTCAGAAAACATACTGAGAATGATTGCACAAAAGAATTTACAGGTTACAAAAAGACAACTGTATACCTATCTGATTGTATGGAAGAAAATCAATGTTTAAATTGACAGGGGCGTTGCAGCCATATGGAAGAAGAATGTAAACACAGTACGGAGTGAAGTCAAATAAAGTAGGGGCTAGTGCAAATGTTTGCACACGAGACTGACCACAAAATGATGATAATTTTGAGTAATTTTGGAAATATTATAGCCAGCATATAAACGTAGGGGAACGCCCTTCTTTTTCAGGGTTATATTGCCTGTTACCAGTTGGTGGCAGGAAACCTGGTGACGACAGAATTGGAGGACAGAGAAAGTCTCAGCCAAGCTGTATGCTGCATGTGATAGCCTAAAGACAACACTTGTGCTGAAGTTATATAATCTACTTCAGATAGAAACGTCAGGTGAAGTCCCCTTACGTGGGCTCTGAGCACTCATTCAGTAAAAATTTCCACACGTGAACACTCAATTTTGTGGGCATGATGACAAAAATAGTCCCTCCCACTATTGACTCTCGATTTTAGACAGTACTACATCAGTCTGTGTTATACACCTACAGTGACACTTGTTTATTATCAAGCTATGGATAAAGATTCCTCATTATTTATTTATTATATGTAAATACAGTTCTCTTCATTTTTAACCATTCCTGCCCCAAAAAGATTTGAGTGACAGGAAATAAAAATTGTAAAATAATTATCTAAACTTAACACCAGTCTTACTTAATTCAATTTCATTGAGTTACAGTTGTGTTTGTTTTATGCACTTATCACTATACTTACATTACCCTAAACACGTAGCCATAAAACATATAACAATCTCCTAAAATATTTTCCAGAGTGAGATCTTAGGGAGGTAGCGGAAAGGTACCCTGAGAACACATCATCATCAACAATTAGACTCAGGGACTTACATAGCTTGACCTCACTCTGAGTACACGTAGTTTTGTAACATGAATAACCTCTTCGGCACACTCGCCACAGCGACTGCGAGTAACTATCTCAGCAAATCTGGGTAACGTCAAGCAAATGTGATTAATATCACCTACAGGGAGTGGCAAGCGATTCGACAATACTCAAATATCTGCTACTTAGCAGAAAAATAACGAAGAAAGAAAGAAAGAAAAGTGCGATAATTGACAGCACATAATAAAATTCAGTACCACAAATGTACCGATACTGCCGGGACAAAGATCGATATGGGCCGCCCCGTTTTGTCACACGGCCTAATAAAAGTGTCCCCTTCCTCTTTCTCTGTCACACACCCTCTCGTCTGGAAGTGGTTTGTAAAACAATTATTGTTTAATGATGTCTCCATTACAATCAAACCTACAGAATTCTAGGAGTTGAGCTTTGCCCAGTGATGTCAGTTGACTCGTCCAACTGGTTAGCAAAAGAATTGGCTTCTTAAGTGTTAGCAGTTACTTGTTACTCAACGTTTTGAGACATGTCTTGCAAACGTATTATCATACATACTTTTTCATATTTCTTGCCAACATTATTATTTACAATTTACAGCATGTTAGTAAAGTTACTGACTCAGCAATTGTATGTGATTTCATCTTTTTTTGCCACGATTTCGTCAACGGCATAGCTTGCTTCTTGAGCTTCGTCAGAAATAGTGGTGATTTTGGTAAATTGTTTAGCCTGGCGTGATTGATCAGCTAAAAGCCTTTTATAATATTAAATTGCTTTCTCGCATAAATATGAGTGCTTTGTGTAAAGGTGTCTTTTCAGCTTACATTGAACCATAGCTTGGTTATGACAAATATACAGTACTTCTAAAATTTACCTCGACGATTTTTTTTATTCCTCACTTTTTCTCGCCTTTTTCGATCTTCCTTCAAACTCTAGCTGCACAGCTACAAACAATTTCGTGGCACACCAGTGTGCCGCACAGCACCCTGGTTGAAAATCAATGCACTAGGTTATTGAAATTTCCCAAGACTTACCTACTTCTTGCTTATTCTTCTACACGTCTTTGTTACTTGCAAATTTTCTCTGGCGTTATGACCTGTCACACTTGATCGAAACGATTTTCGATTCACATAATTATCAAAAGTCTACGTACCTTGACATAATGAAAAGTGTCCTCAAAAACGTTATACAATTCTCTTACAGAAAATCTCTTCTTTCTTTAAATAATATCTTGATTTCAATATCTGGCGACTGGAGTTTTAAATCTGTTTACTACAGACACGCAGCATATTCACGCTTGGTAACAAAATTAACAATGTCAGCTCTCAGGTCTCACATCATGTTTTGCACACTTCGCTAGTACGGACTGCCTGTAAAAACCCGTGTTACTTGTTTTTAACTCACTGGTTTTATCATGTGATAAGATCTACTCGAATCTTTTACATCCCGCTGGTCTCAGTCAAGTAGGGCTATTTCTAACGGACACAACTAATTTGTTGATTTTCGTTAAAAATAAGAGAAATATAACTAATGCTCTTTACTGAATCACAGTCGAGGAATTGGGGGGGGGGGGGGGGGGGGGGGGGGGGGGGGGGGAAGAGGGGGGGGGGGTATTTCTGAAGAACATAACTCATTTATCGCTTCGTGTTAAATATAAGAAATATGTAACTCCTGCTCTTTAATGACATCAATTTTCTAACAACGGTTATCTTGCTTTGACAACATTTGCCATATATATATATATATATATATATATATATATATATAATATATATATATATATATATATATTATATATATATATATATATTATATATTTATATATATTAATATACTATATATATATATATATATAATAGAAAGCCGTTACTTTTTTATCAGATTCAAAATACTTAAATCTAACAATGGATCACCAAGTAAAATAGGTCTTCAACAGCGTATGCCAGGTCTCTTGTCCCGTGTCATCAGCTCAAGGTTTTTTCAAGCTTTTCCTGAGCCCTTTCCTTATGTCTCTATTTATCTTCACCACGTGTTTTAAAGGAGCCGCGGTAGCATAGTGGTTAGTGCACTGGCTTCCTAGCGCAGTGGTCTATGGTTCGATCCCCAGAGGAGGCGGGAATTTTTTAGGCCACAAATGGCTCCTGGGTCGACCCAGCCCCAAATGGATACCAGAGCAACTCTGGGAAGATTAAGGCGGCCGGCGTGATGCCGACCACATCACCCCTAGTGTGCCGACGGTCAAGATAATATGGGCCTAACACCATATTCCCAATATGCCTCAATGGGCGTGTAACGGGTTCCTTTACCTTACGTGTTTTTAGTCTCCCGTTACCGTGGGGGTTAGTCCCCGAGCGTCAGTCATATAATCAACATTTCTGCTGCCATTTGCGCAGTTTTCCCTTATTTTTATTGATCAAACATTCCAAGTGTCACATCCGTAGAACTTCCTCGTAGAAAAATGATGTGTCAGCAACACAGACACATCTCGGCTCTCCTTGGGTGGCATCATAAGTTTGTTTATCAGAGGACTGTTGCATACATATTTTTGTAATCCTTGTCGGCCTCTTCAACCAAACTTAACTTAATCAGAGAATCCCCTTTTAGATTTTCAGACAACTGATTTACATACTGTGATTTATCCACATTATGAGCTCGACATGCACGTTCAAATCTATCAAGCCAGAATGTTATATCGTCACTGGCGGAGTTGAACGCTGGCACCTTGACCTTGTAAGTAAAGGGTTTACCATTACCACTAGATGCTTGATTAACATTACTCATCACTGTCAGTAATACAGGATGAGGAAACGAGTTTCTCGGATGTGAATTTGCTTTTTCCGATGATTCCACTTCATTCTAATGAATCATGGAAAGATGTTGCGATTTCTCCCGAATTATCTCCAGGAGAACAGAAACAAGTTTCTACTATGTTACAACAATTTCAGGATGTCCTTACTGACATTCCTGGTCAAACTGATGTCATTGAACATGACATTATTCTTACTGACCATAATCCTATAAGGGTCAGACCGTATTCTATCCCGATACATTTTCAAGCACAGGTTGAGAAAGAGTTGGATGAGATGATAGATTTAAAAACAATTGAACCATCCACATCAGCATATTCTTCGCCGATGGTTATTGTACGAAAAAAAGACAATAACATACGTCTTTGCGTTGATTATCGCAAATTGAACCAAGTGACGAAATTTGATGCTGAACCTATGCCTTTACTAGAAGAGCTACTTACAAGACTATCGAAATCTCATTTCTTCACTAAACTTGATTTGTCTAAGGAATATTGGCAAGTTCCACTATCCGAACACGCCAAGCCGTTTACTGCTTTTTCGACACCTAGGGGTCTATTCCATTGGAATTTCATGCCTTTCGGCCTTATGAACGCCCCTGCCACATTCGTACGCATGATGCGTCGAATCCTATCTCATCGCTCAGATGTCATTGCATATCTTGATGACATCTGTCTTTTCAGTGATACTTGGGAAGATCACTATAACGGGTTAAATGAACTATTGTCTATCCTACGCGAGCATAACCTGACAGCGAAACCATCGAAAGCGTGTAATGGTTTTAGCGAAATATCTTTCTTAGGTCACCGTGTTGGTCATGGTTTCCTAAAAACAGAAGACCATAATACAAGTAAAATACTTAACATTTCGATTCCTAAGACTGTCGTGAAATATTCTAATCCACATATATAAATTATCAGGTAAATATAAAGCCTAACAAATAAATTCTAATAAAGAAAAGAGCAATGGTAAAATAACAGTGCTGTCACAAAGAATGTACTCGAAATCCCCCTTTGTTTTATGCTTCGTCTGCAAATTGTAACGTTTCCACGTTAAATATAAGCCACTGCATAAATACAAGCGTTTCCACAACACATTAAAACGGGTATTGCATTTCTAAGAAAAACATTGAGAGGCATAATGCGTAATGACCTAAATTAATCCTAACATTAATTATACTACGTTACCAAAACGAACGAACAGATGGACTCAAATAGAAAGAGAAGGGAGAGGCAGAAAGCCGAACACGTGCAACACTAAACACGCGTCGCGCGATACACAATTGCTGCCATCACGCGTGTAAGGCCACATGCACTAACTTTTTTTCAGACGGACAGTGATAAAAACACTAACCTTCCCAGAGTTAGGTTTTAAAATCCTGAAAAACGCTTATTAGAAAAGATAACATTAGATGGGTTTACGTTTGAAAACATTACAGTACCCAGACAGCACATCTTCGAAACAGGAGGTAGAAGAAATTGCATATTTTGAACGCAGCCACTTAGCTCTTTTAAATTTGTATATTTGGGTTCCTTAGGGCTTGCTGACAAAGAATATGTAAAACGTTACGCAAATAGTCTAGGAATTACCAAATTATAACCAAAATAAAATAGTGGGGATGCCTGACAGCATGAAATCATTTCTGCTCATAAAATTTTTTTTTTAACGTGTTTGAAAAAAACCTTACGTACGGAAATAGCCTACCATGTTAACTCCAAATTGATTGGAGCGCAACAAATATAAGACTAAACACGATTGGTCGGACTATAAATACTATCTTTCGTTGTCAGGGGAAACGGGAGTAGGAGTATTTTTTGAAAAGATGTGTGGACAGGGTTTCATTGGTTAGAGCTGCGAATATACACAATTCAGAGCGTTAGTTCGAGACCACTAGTTCAAATAAGCTTGATGAAGCAACAGTGCGTTGAAGCCAGCTCATATTTTTGCTAAATAAAAGCCTGGAACATAAGCAGATGGGAATTTGTGCCAGTATTTGTGCCAGAATTCATTGCTAGTCAACGTATCTGTGTATTTCCATGAATTGTGGGACCGTGGTCTTGACGTTATTGAGCAGCACCTGGTCAGAGCTTTGCTGAATCCAGAGTCGGACAGCATACTCCTTGGTCCATTTAGCTATCAGTGAGGTGTCTCCAGAGCACAGGGGAGAAATCGAGCAGAGGAGTCTTTTCCTGCCGCCATCACGCAAGATAAGCTGATGTGGCCAGCTGAGCTCAACATTATGTACCCCCATCTTAAAATGACATTGTAAAAATAACATTAAGAGGGGAATTAAATTGTTTTAATATCAGGAACTGAGAACATCTCCAATACTAGTTCCAATAAAGACAAACTATTGAAGTCATGATGACAAATACCAACAGAGCTTGAACAAAACAAAACCAGTATTACCTCATATTACTACTACACAACTGACACACATAGGATACTTTTAATAATATATGTCACTACAATATTCATATTGATAAATTCTGTACATATAACTTGTAATTAAAATTGATTGTGATTCCTGGTTCCCTTTGTATTTGAATCAGGACACATATACATTCATGACAGCACTGAATACATATTGTTATTTGAAAAGTTATCAGTGACTCCTTTAAGATATCCTCTAGAGTGTTTTATGTATGTGAGTGTCACAGTGTTGTCAAGTGTAGTGGAATAAATTAAATTGTTTATCTGTCTGTTGTTGTTTTGACTTACACTTCATCATACACATACCCTAGACATATAACGTAGTCATCACACTATTCCAGAATAATTCTGACTGAGGTATACATATGTGGCAGCAAGTAAGGTTATATATAATACACTACTCTTATTAGATATATATACCTTCACAGCTGATCTCAGTCAGTACACTAAGTCCCCTATAAATATTTATAACATCCCACTTCACCACATATATTGGGGTCTCGCTCTTGGGATTTTGAATCTTTACCTATTACAAATATTGGGGGTAATTCACTTCAGGGAATATAAGAATTAAAAGGTATCCTTGGGTGGAATTAAATAAGGTTGAGCTCTCGGTGCCTGTGTTGTCCATTAGATATATATTTAGAGATTGAATTGTTGGTTAGACATTGTATAAATTTACCTGATAGACAATGGCGGACCTGGCCAAATTTCGATCTGCTGCTGTTCAGACTGCAAAAAAGAGTTAGGATTAGATGGGCAAGTTATGGTTGCCTATGTCACTACGGAATGTGACAAATTTATTGAACGCGAAGGGAAAGAAGGTTTGAAGCCGAAAGAAAGTTAGAGGCTTGAAAAAAGAAATTAAGAGGTTGCAGATTGAGGCTGAGGCTAAGAAATTGGAAGCAGAAGAAAGAAGATTGACAGCAGAAAGGGAAGAGAAGAAATTAGCTGCAGAAAGAGAAGAAAAGAGATTAGCTGCAGAAAGGGAAGCAGAAAAGGAGGAGAAGAGATTACAAAGGGAACATGAGTTACGACTAAGGGAGTTTGAGTTTCAAAGCCATGCTCCTGAAAATGGTGCCAGTCCCTTTGCCTCTGATGCCACTGCTAGCCAAGGAGCCTCAACCTCAGCTATGAATTTTCATTTAGATCATTTTGTTGAGAAAGACGATGATATAGAGAGCTACCTAAATAGGTATGAACTATTAGCTACCACGTATGGGTTAGAGAGAGAAAGGTGGAGCTTAAAGTTATCTCAAGGACTTCGTGGGGCAGCTTATGAAGTTTTTGCAAAAAATGAGCAGAGGTGATCAGGAAAATTATGACATGCTAAAGCAGGCTCTTTTGTTAAGGTATGAAAAGAATGCAGAATTTTATAGGAAAAAATTTAGGAATGCTAAACTACTATCAGGTGAAACCTATCACCAGTTCTCTGCACGAATAGAGACATACTTGGAGAAATGGACTTCTCTGGGGAAAACCCAAGATCTTAAGGAAATGGTCCTTATAGAGCAACTAAGAGAGTCCATGGCTCCAGACCTGAGAAAGTTTCTCATGGAACAAGGTGCAGAGAGGCTGGGTGAGTTGCTAAATGTTGCTGAAAGGTATCAAGCAGCTCAAGCAGAGGTAACAGGTAATAAAAAGAAACAAGTGGATAACTTTAGGGCACCACAGAACTTTAATAAATTTGATCCTAGGGATCAAAACAAAGGTAAGCACCAGTTTGATAGGCCACGGTATGAAAATAAAAATAAATTCCCACAATGCGATGAAAGGAAATATGATGAAAGAAAATCTTTCAACCAAGGAAAAAGGTGGTGTAAAAATTGTCAGATGGACAATCATGACACTGACCGTTGCAGAAGGAAACCTCTGTATATGGCAACCCTTCAGGTCAGGTCGACCTCAAGACAGGAGGAGGATATTATGTTAGATACCACTCCAGAAGAGATGAGGAAGGCACAGGCTGGGGATAAAACACTCAAGCCTTGTTTCAGAAAAATTGTCAACTTGTCATACAACTCCAGGCAAGGGAGATTTTTACATGAAAAACAAGTTGATGTATAGGAAGACTGGAGCTAGATCCAAAGGTCAGGGACAGCTGGTACTTCCTAAAAGATATAGGGCAGACTTAATAAGGAGCCTACATGTGAAACCAGATGGGGGACCATGAGAAGATAGGTACCATCATTCAAAAGGTGGCTCACAATTATTATTGGCCCAAAGCAAGATGGGACATTGAGAATTTTGTAGAAAGGTGTAGCATAGCACATGAGGGAACACCCACAAGTGGGAACATTGATCAGGACCTGGACACGCCACGGGGCAAAATTAGGCCTGACAATAAAAAGAAATATAGATTTGATAAAGTGGACCAAATGGAATGGGAAGCCCCTTTTCACGGACAAGCTTCACTTAACTGTTTTACAATGGCCACTATGCGGAGAGTGCAAAAGGATGTCTTACCCCAGGATAAGCCGAAAATCCCTCAATCGGACTTAAACAAACTGGAGGAAGAAGATGTAGAGAGGAAATCTCTCATCAAGAATTTTAAGTGGGGAGAAAGCCCCAAAAGAAAAATTGGTAGCGGTCGTTTTATGCATGAAAATTCTGGGAGGAAAAATCATCACTATAAAGCTTCGAGTGGAAGAGACCATACCGGTGCATGGACAAATAGGTCCACACAATTAAAGGTCCATATGTAGCTTTGTTCAGAACGTGGACTGATGAAAAGGCAGAGGAAAACATTACATCTTCATACCAATATGTGAATGAGCTGACCACTCGTTTAAAAACTGGCTGGAAACTTGCCAATGAAAATTTGAAACAAGCCAGGAAGAAACATGCTGCCTATTATAACAGGAAGGCGAAAGACAGAAATTTGGCTGTGGGAGAGAAAGTACTGCTTCTTTTGCCCGGGAGTCAGAATAAGTTACAGATTGGATGGCAAGGTCCCTATACAGTTCTAGAGAAGGTGTCTAGAACAAATTATAAGATAGATAAGAAGGGGAAAGAAAAAATCTATCATGTGAATCTCCTGAAGAAATATTTGGAAAGAGAACATCAGGAAGAGACACACTTGTTGACCTTGTCCATCGCCATGGAGATGAAAAAGGAACCACTTTCATCATTTGAATATCCATTACACCCCCTGTGAGACAGCGGCACAGGTGAAAATCAGTACACATTTAACGAAAACTCAGAAAGAGAGAGTGCAACAGGTTCTAAATAATCATGCAGAGGTGTTAACAGACCGACCAGGACATACAAACTTATTGGAATATGATATGAAACTGATAGACCCCACACCTGTCTGTATGAAACCATATTCGATTCCGTTTGCTAAGGAGAAAGCTTTGAAGGAAGAGATAGACTATCTATTGAAGGAAGGAATTATTTCGCACAGTGAATCTTCGTATAGTTCCGGTGTTGTACTCTTAAGGAAGCCCTCTGGAGAACATAGACTCTGTATAGATTACAGGAGACTGAATGCTATTACAGAAGGACAGGTGGATCCATTGCCGGATACAAATCAGCTGTTTGCCAGACTAAATAAAGCTAAATATTTCTCAAAAGTGGATCTGAGTAAAGGATACTATCAGATTCCAGTAAAACCTGAGGTTAGACCATACCTAGCCTTTAGTACCTCAGAAGGACACTATGAGTTTAATAGATTGCCATTTGGATTGAAGAATGCGCCTAGTGTCTTCTCTAGAATGATGAGAAAATTGTTGGATGTAAACATTTCGGAGGAACGTAATGAATCCCTGAGTTGCCTCTTTGATTGAGGATATTCCGAATGTTTCATACAGGATAATAAGAAGATTATGGGATCCACTACAAAAACTCTGCTATCACCAGGTATATGTTATCTCCTCATAACGTACATTTTGAGGGAAATATAATGTTCTCTGGACATGTCATTGCGCAGACTCAGAGAAGAGAAATGGTGAATACGGGTTGCGAAGCAGCATTAAGACAAGCACTCACACTTGCGGCTGTTCAGTAACATAACCAATAATATATTATTGGTTGTAGAAGTCTGAGGCAGATTTCATGAGTAGTGCCTACTCTGAATGGACCCAACTACATAAAACCATGATAGCACCACAGCAGAGTAAAGTCAAGTTGACTTACATTTATCTATGTGTATATAGAATAAAGGACTGACATGGGATGTCTGTTTTAAGAGGGGGAGGTGTCGTGAAATATTCTAATCCACATATATAAATTATCAGGTAAATATAAAGCCTAACAAATAAATTCTAATAAAGAAAAGAGCAATGGTAAAATAACAGTGCTGTCACAAAGAATGTACTCGAAATCCCCCTTTGTTTTATGCTTCGTCTGCAAATTGTAACGTTTCCACGTTAAATATAAGCCACTGCATAAATACAAGCGTTTCCACAACACATTAAAACGGGTATTGCATTTCTAAGAAAAAACATTGAGAGGCACACTGCGTAATGACCTAAATTAATCCTAACATTAATTATACTACGTTACCAAAACGAACGAACAGATGGACCCGAACACGTGCAACACTAAACACGCGTCGCGCGATACACAATTGCTGCCATCACGCGTGTAAGGCCACATGCACTAACTTTTTTTTTCAGACGGACAGTGATAAAAACACTAACCTTCCCAGAGTTAGGTTTTAAAATCCTGAAAAACGCTTATTAGAAAAGATAACATTAGATGGGTTTACGTTTGAAAACATTACAGTACCCAGACAGCACATCTTCGAAACAGGAGGTAGAAGAAATTGCATATTTTGAACGCAGCCACTTAGCTCTTTTAAATTTGTATATTTGGGTTCCTTAGGGCTTGCTGACAAAGAATATGTAAAAACGTTACGCAAATAGTCTAGGAATTACCAAATTATAACCAAAATAAAATAGTGGGGATGCCTGACAGCATGAAATCATTTCTGCTCATAAAATTTTTTTTTAACGTGTTTGAAAAAAACCTTACGTACGGAAATAGCCTACCATGTTAACTCCAAATTGATTGGAGCGCAACAAATATAAGACTAAACACGATTGGTCGGACTATAAATACTATCTTTCGTTGTCAGGGGAAACGGGAGTAGGAGTATTTTTTTGAAAAGATGTGTGGACAGGGTTTCATTGGTTAGAGCTGCGAATATACACAATTCAGAGCGTTAGTTCGAGACCACTAGTTCAAATAAGCTTGATGAAGCAACAGTGCGTTGAAGCCAGCTCATATTTTTGCTAAATAAAAGCCTGGAACATAAGCAGATGGGAATTTGTGCCAGTATTTGTGCCAGAATTCATTGCTAGTCAACGTATCTGTGTATTTCCATGAATTGTGGGACCGTGGTCTTGACGTTATTGAGCAGCACCTGGTCAGAGCTTTGCTGAATCCAGAGTCGGACAGCATACTCCTTGGTCCATTTAGCTATCAGTGAGGTGTCTCCAGAGCACAGGGGAGAAATCGAGCAGAGGAGTCTTTTCCTGCCGCCATCACGCAAGATAAGCTGATGTGGCCAGCTGAGCTCAACATTATGTACCCCCATCTTAAAATGACATTGTAAAAATAACATTAAGAGGGGAATTTAATTGTTTTAATATCAGGAACTGAGAACATCTCCAATACTAGTTCCAATAAAGACAAACTATTGAAGTCATGATGACAAATACCAACAGAGCTTGAACAAAACAAAACCAGTATTACCTCATATTACTACTACACAACTGACACACATAGGATACTTTTAATAATATATGTCACTACAATATTCATATTGATAAATTCTGTACATATAACGTGTAATTAAAATTGATTGTGATTCCTGGTTCCCTTTGTATTTGAATCAGGACACATATACCTTCATGACAGCACTGAATACATATTGTTATTTGAAAAGTTATCAGTGACTCCTTTAAGATATCCTCGTAGAGTGTTTTATGTATGTGAGTGTCACAGTGTTGTCAAGTGTAGTGGAATAAATTAAATTGTTTATCTGTCTGTTGTTGTTTTGACTTACACTTCATCATACACATACCCTAGACATATAACGTAGTCATCACACTATTCCAGATAATTCTGACTGAGGTATACATATGTGGCAGCAAGTAAGGTTATATATAATACACTACTCTTATTAGATATATATACCTTCACAGCTGATCTCAGTCAGTACACTAAGTCCCCTATAAATATTTATAACATCCCATTTCACCACAAAGACTAAAAAGCAAGTGCGAAGTCTTTTAGGTCTCATACAATTTTATGGACGATTCATTCCGAATCTGTCCTCCATCATGTCACCTCTTTCTTCTTTACTAAACAAAGGGTCTCCTAATATAGTCCATTGGACTCAAGAATGTCAATCCTCTTTAGATAAGGTTAAAACTATGTTTTCTACT
Source organism: Oreohelix idahoensis (assembly GCA_024509875.1). Taxonomy (NCBI): domain Eukaryota; kingdom Metazoa; phylum Mollusca; class Gastropoda; order Stylommatophora; family Oreohelicidae; genus Oreohelix; species Oreohelix idahoensis. Next base: position 114,868 of record JAMPIV010016491.1, on the reverse strand, counting down.
TCACCTATCTTGGTATTACCTACTAAGGATAAGACATTTGTTCTTCGTAGTGACGCTTCATCCACAGGGATTGGAGCAGCACTAATGCAAGAGTACTCTGGAACTCTGCATCCTGTGATGTATATTTCTCGAAAACTAAATGCCGCAGAGAAGAATTACTCGGTCCTAGACCGTGAATTATTGGCTATGGTTTGGTCAATCCTTAAACTTCAAAGATTTCTTCTTGGCGCGCATTTCATTGTGGAAACTGATCGGAAAGCTCTTGTTGCTATTCAGAGTAAAAATCTGAAGAGCGCGAGATCAACGCGATACGCGATTGCTCTTCAACCTTTTCATTTTTCGGTGCGAGCTATCCGTGGGTCAGAAAATGTGATGGCGGACATTTTGTCTAGATGCCCACATGATTCCTAATTGTTAGATCCTGAGATTTCTAACATGTCTAACTTTGCTACAGTTTTTTGCTATGTTAAAATGTGTATACATAAGTAATGTATCATATATATTGATTGTATCACTACTTAGCGGTTCATTGATGTATATTCACCGCTGATCTTTGGATGTTTTTTTTCGTCTTTGATAATCATGATGTTAAAATACCTAAGATGAAATTTTTGCATAAACTAGTGTAGAAATTGTGGCATTCCCAGTATTGTAGTATGCGTTGGTGACACCTCTCTGGAAATATTTATACTCAGGGAAAAACTTTCTCTGATTCCTGAGATATATTCTCACTTGTCGTGCCATATTACGACTTAGCCTTACATTAGGCGTTACATTTGTTTGGAATGCTTATCATCTGCGCATTGTTATTCGTGCGTTGTTAGCCTATTGTATGTTGCTCCTGGATGTATTTCAAAAAAAAGTACCATTTTTTTCCCGGGGGGTGTGGTAATCTGTTGCATACATATTTTTGAATGCACGGATTACAAAAATACGATATGTCTATGTAATAGGGGAAATACACATTTGTAGTTAATTGTGTACGAAAATGTTTCCCTTGGGGAAAGCGAGATAATCCATGATTGATTTATACGTTTGATTATATCGATGATCTCTCTTGATATTGATTCAGCGTATGAATATGGAGGTTATGTCAGTTCTCGTTTGTTAGGGCCAGAAAATAGATTGATCTTGTTCAATATGTTTATGGCCTGAATTTATATGTATTACTTGTCTAGTACAACAAGATTCAGTCCTATATTGTATATCTTCGTATGCTAAGGTCGGACTATACCGAACTCTGGCGGAGGTATCCGTTGTCCTAGAGAGTTGTAGAGAGTTCCGAAGTAGCTGGTCGTAATGGCCGGGTGTGTGTTTTCAAGGGCTGGTCCTGTTAAAGGTTAAAAGTGATTTGTGGATGATTTTTCCATAAGGAAGGAATGTCTCTGCGAGAGTATTATGTCAGAGACCCTTCTCATGTATTTCATTATGTTTAAATTCGGACTCCAGGTAAAGCCAGACCCTTTTTCCTTTGATGATCTCCTTATGGTTAGACCTAGATGAAACATCGTATTTTCGAGCATCGTTGGTCGCTTAAATATAGATTGATGAAGATGACAGGTTCCATCAGCGCTTATGTCTTTATGAAGCAACCTTCTGACTAAGGGACTGTATGGAAACTTTAGGAAAGTCTATATATACAAGTTATGAATTAACTCTGGCTTATGATTATCCTCCCGCTGGGCGAGTGAGCGAAAACTCAGGGAAGGAAGCCATGTTGTATTCCTGTCATCATTATGGATCACTGTCCAGAGAACGGATCAGGAATCTTATTATTCAGACAGTGGCACGGAGATCTCATTAAGATTAAAACCCCTGTCGTGGTTTAACTTTGTTACCTAAATATTTAACATGTACAGCTGGAGAACTTAGCACAGAAAAGGTTCGTCCAGTGAACGCTTTGTATGTTTACACACACATACCCACTGATGCGTTCAGTCAGTTAGGGGATATGAAAATTGTCCGCCGGAACATTGAATGACTACTTAATATTGAATGCTGCATGAAATGTACTACTATTCAACTGCCTAATGATTTGCTATGTCAAAATACTCATGACTGTATTCCGTGCTGTCCAAGTGTGTGCGTCATTATTAAAAGCATAGAAACGCCAACAGCGGTTCCTAACATCATTGACTTGTACAAGAGTGTGAGTGAAACATTATCAAGTGTCAACTACATCGAACAGTACACCATTCGCGTATTTTCCACTCTCACACTACATCAACATGGCCACTAGATACAATCCTGCGTCGGTTGAGTTGACCTTTGCTCCCCCTGGAGCCTCCATCAGATTCGCCACTGGTTTGCGTAAGGAGAATGAAAGCAGTACCTTACAGCATGCCTGGTAACACTGAAGAGACACGATACACCACTAAATAGTTATTATTCTATACCTATACAACAGTATTCTACAAGGACCTTCTTCTGTCTTCGGTGGCTTATGTGAATTATTTTATATAATTGACCTGTCGATATTATATAATTTTTGGAGTGTCTGTGGCTTAAAGTTTTCTACAGGATGTGGCAACACTCACTAAAATACCTTTTTATTTTTTACTTAACAATCAAAAATATTTAATCGTCTGGCCCTTCTGAGGAAAATTACCCAATGTCAAATGTATGGAGGAATTGAAAAAATGAATGTGTAGATTACAGAACATACCCTTAGGTGAATGATGATGCACTGTTAGACATATTGAATATCGGTGTTTATGTACCAAATGCAATTCATCAGCAGGAAAGTAGTTCTTCTTTCGACATTCACTCGAGCACAAATTTATTCTGTCTATTCAGGTTTATCAGTCTCTGATCTAGGCAGTCTAACAACGATGATTTGGACATGCATCTGCGTAACCCCTACAGTCATCGCAGCAGATTTGCCTTTCGATCCCATAGAAGTCTTGTACCTGACATCAGCTATGCCACATTTTGCTTTCAACCGAGTGAGCAGTTGTATTACCGCCATGATTACCATAGAGAGATGTTTGTGTATTACTGTACCTTTAAAGGTTGGTGTTTACAAGCAACTTAAGCACTGTTCCGTGATGTCTGTAACAGAGAAGAGTACATTACCGTTAAACATGCATCTTCCTCGCCATCATTACCGTTCATCTTTCAAAGGAGCATGGGTCTTCATCAAATTTACGACGTCCTCCTGTTTCACGAGGACTTTCAGGTCTTTCCCGTCTGTCTTTCATATCTGTGTTCTCTGAATGTTTCTTGATCTTCCTCTAAATCTCTTACCCTGAGGATTCCAGTAAAAGGACTGCCTCGTAAGGCTATCAACAGTATTCCTCAATGTGTGTCCTATCTATCTTCAGTGTCTTCTTCTCATCTCATGTTTACTGGCATTTGTTGGGTTCTTGTCATCAGCTCCACATTGGCATTCTTGTCGCAACATTTCAATCTTTTTATTCGACGCAGTCTACCATCTGTGAAAAACATTCACGTAATCTATTTAATTTCACCTACTCATCTTTGTCACGATCTCCATGTTAATATATTTAGAAGTTACATTTCATCAATTTAGTGGTCTTTTTTTAACTTATAGCTGGCGAAAATATTTCTTATAACTCTTGCAGGTATTGTAAGTAACCAGTTGTGTTCATGAAAGCTTTAACATTTGACGCTAAATATAACATCACTAGCACTATCATAGTTTATGACAGATGTTTTGCCACTTTTTTGTCTTTTTTCAATTATTTCTTTTTTATTCCTGCTACACATATTCAAATGCGGACAAAATAAAATATTCCAGAATGTTGGGTTTTGTTTCTATTTGTGCAGATAAAAAGTATCGTTACTCCACATCGAGTGACTGTCATCAACGTTTGTATCTTCATCGTCCTCTTCTGCAGTGCTGCCCCAGTCTACACTGTCAACAAATTGGACATGAAGTTTTCTCCAGTACGGAACAAAACTATTTTTGGTCTTGTGTTTATGGGAGATCGAGAAAACGTGGAAAAGATTTATTTTATTATCAACAACTTTTCTATTCCTTTGGCAGCCTTTATGGTCATCCTTGTATGTACGATAATACTGTCGCATAGGCTACATAGCAAAACAAAATGGAGACTGAAGATTAACATTCCTTCACAGGTTGACAGAGTTGCCATCCGTAACCAGAAGGCGGCAAAAATGGTTGTGATGATTTCCACTTTATTTATCGTTTGCTTTGTTCCCATTAGTATCGTTATGTTAGCAGTCGCGTTTGTGCCCACGCTGTCAGTGAACGGAAAACATCTTAATATAGGAATACTAATTAGTGGCATTGGCTATGTAATGGAGGGTATAAACTCTTCTGTGAATATTTTTATTTACTACAACATGAGCAGTAAATACAGAGATCAAATCCGCATGCTTTTCTGTAGGAACAAAATAAAATAGCTCATGTGGTGATTAAGTTATAGCTAAGCACAAATTAGTGTTCGACAAGTGCACGGCGTCTTGTAAAACATTTTTCATTGAAATTATTAAACTCCTTGTTAAACTTGGTGAGCTCATTTCTCCTGTTTGTATGTGAACATCTTAACAATGATAATTGTTGTCCTTTTAAAAACCAAGGTGATATCACGAGAGGAAAGAAACCATTAGATTACGCTGGGTAAACAGGTCTTGGAGCAGGCCAACCACTTTAAATGCTGTTACATAATTATTTTTGGGTCGATGTCTGCTTCACTCAGGCAGTAATCAGTTACATTTGTTGCACTGACTATTTACGTGCTTGTCCATGGTCGGTGTAACGTATAATGGAAATATAGCCTTCAGTATCCAACAGCCTTTCGTTACCTCGTGGTATTCTAGGATTCGTTATCAAAATCGAGCATTTGACAGCCTGCATTATTCACCCTTGATCCACGCCCCTTTTTCTTGAGACGTAAACAAACAGACAAATTATCAACTTCCGCGACTTGCCAGTATTAAAAAGGAGCTAATCTGGTTTGTTTACCTGAGTTTCTCACGCGAGCTGATCTGTCAATCATAAGACACCAGACAGATGCACGTGGAAACATCGGACCCCTTTTGAAGTAGCTGCACGGTCTAAAACAAATTCCCCGAGAATCCTTTGATGTTCGTACATACAGGGAAAGATAACTCTGTGATCTCGAGAAGTGGGCAAAATCTACCAGAGCCCGTTACACGGTTTAAGCATCTGTTGTCGGTTAGCAACGCCGAACAGAGCGACCGTGGAAACCATTTATCAGGGAAACGTAGTTTCAGATTTCTCTGCTAGGAAACAGAGTGTGAAAATTAACATCCTCTAGAGATCATAATAACATGACATATATAAACTGCTTCTTCTCAAATCGGTTATCAGTTGTCGCTCAGAATTTTTTCGGAGAGTCTAAACACGTTATTTAGAAACATTGTGAATAGATGAGTTAATAGTTTCGTGGGGATTTCATTCTAAATTTCTGGAAATATAAATTTGTGCTTAAGCGTATTAAAGTGTTAAAAGTTTTATCTTAAATTCACTGTGATTTTCTAGGTGTTAGAACCAGTGGAAAATAACGCCGTCAATCTAATAGTTATTAATGACAGGCGAGATTTGTTAAAGTTTGTGTATGGATAATTAAATAATAACTGACATTGTGCGCTGATTGTTAACGCGCGCAGAAGGTGCCGGGAGGGCTCATACCTTCACCTGACCTAGGGATAGGCTAGAGACACCGTGTGCTTATATGTAGATATTTTATTAGCAGTAATTTTTTCATAATGTTTCTCTATCCTTAGGCATGGCTTGATCAAACGGCGACCGGCGGTTTTTTACTTTGGTCTTTATTTTGGTCCATTTTTGTCTATTTGGGTCCATTTTGGTCCTTTTCTCCATTTACTGATTGGATTAAAATTGTCTTCGTTTGGCTTCAAGCCATCTCCAAGTTCAGTTGTGAACCGGACCTGCCACAGAGACTAACTGACATTTTAACTAGTAAATTTAACTGGACGATAAACACCAGATGTTTTTTATTCAGTTGTATCAGCCCACTGGGGTGTGAAAGATATAACAATTCTCCCGACTTTTGACAGTCGTACGCAAGTGGATTTTTATTCAGAAGAGTTATGCTATTTCAGAATCGGCACTCACCAGAGCCAGCCGATAGCATTTACCATCATCATCAAGTAACAATAATTAACAGTTTTTTTTTAGCAATCAGATGTTTTCCTACTGTTTACTGAGAACACCAGATCTCAGAGAGTTTCTGCATTAACTATTCGAGGTGACATTTGTTTACCCAGGAATCACCCACTAAACTAGGCGTTCCCCTTATGAAATTTAAGTATTGAAAGGAGGGACTGGGGCCAAATTTGGAAGATATAGCCCCTGAAACGAACAAATATATATATATATATATATATATATATATATATATATATATATATATATATATATATATATATATATATATATATATATATATATATATATATATATGCAAGGATTATAAGTCAAAGAGATTTTCTTCACCAAGAATATGGTAATAAGCGTGATTGTGTTGCTACGTATGACAGAGAGAGAGAGAGTGAAATATTTTCTTTGTTACAGGGGAAATTGTATCAGCTAAAATCTGTTTTAAATATTGTTTACTTTATTGGATCACGTTTAGTAGGAATTTTGTTCTTGCTTTACTGTCTATACTGTAACTTAGTGCTAACCTTTAACCTTTGTGGTTATTAACTTGTTGGGATCTGTTCTTCTCAGGGAGGGGAGGGCACAGGTATTCTGTTAGTTTTTCTATGCATGTATTTCTGAAGTTATTTGATGTTTCTTTTATATATTCGATGTTGTAAAGTTTAATGATAATAAACAACAAAAGAACTAATCTTTGTGTGTTGGTCAGACCCATACCCAATTAACCATAGTTATTTCACGTTTGTGTGTCTTATTGTCACATAGCTGTGTATGAGTATTTAGGTAAACTTATATTTCTATATTTATAGGGAGGTGCAAGATTGTCTTATACTAAATTATAGTCTATAGATAGGCTGGATTAGAGAAACTACTTATTCCAGAGACAGATAATCTCCTTAAACTATCCACTCATGAAACTCTATTTTCTTACACCTTTACTTCTCACGTATTATTACCATCCCCTATATTCAGGCGGGAAAATAAATAACTTTAAAAAACTATCTAAGTACGACAGAATGGTTGGCTCTTGTCCATGATTCGATCTAAGTCTGAGTCTAGAAAATGACTAATGTGTGATATTGTATCTTAGTCTAGCTCTAGATGGAATGCGTGGCGCGTTTTGTGTTGTGAGTTATGAATAGTAAAAACAATTATCCCCTAGACAACGTTCTTATTTTCTGGGTTCTGACCACGCAAATTAGAAATTTGTTTCTTTCCACGGCATCTTAGAATTTACATATAGTTTGATTTTGATTGTGATCTTTGTTGGAGATATGATATATAATAACTTTGTACAAAACGACCGCTGGTACGCGTGATTGTTTATCAATCACATCATTTTTTGGGAATAGTGGAGTGTGAGCATAGCAAAGGAAGTGCATTCTGGCAGTCGCCAAGTTAATAGCCTTCCCTAACTCTAAAACTGACTCTAGGTGTGGGCGAGTGTGGTGGACTTAAAATAAGGAATTTTTTTTTCTTCCTTAATTGTTTTAATAAACTTTTTTCACGATAGTAATAGTAGATTTTCAGTTTTTAGCCTGATCTACCATCTCTATGGTTTAAGTTGTCTGCGTTAGGAGCCTCTTTGCCAGTTAACAGCAGTGGTAGATTAGACAACTGATAACAGTGAGGTGTAACACAGTAAAAACATAAATTTTTTGTTGTTGATATTTCTCTTAATTGGTTAGGAAGTACTGTATCCTTTTCTTCTTTCTTTATCAAGTAACTCGCAGTCAGTTATTTGCCATGACTGAGCGTGCAAAACTTAGAACAATGCTAAGAGATGAAGCAAGGGAAACACGATTACAAGGTGAAGAACTGCTAGGTTTTGTGAACGAAGACCTCGACAGATATGAGGCGGAGAAGAAGGACGTAGAAGCTAGAGAGAAAGAAGACCGGCAATTGAAAAGTAAGAAATTTAAGGCGGAAATAGAAACTTGCAGAGACATGGAACGAGAAAAGGAAAGACAACATGAGGAAAGACACAGAGAGAAGGAGAGACAACGTGAGGAAAGAGAGAGAGAAAGTCACCATGAGGAAAGACAGAATGAGCAACGACGTCAGCATGAATTGGCGCTTAATACTCTAGAGGTCCAAAGTCGCGGTGCAGCATCTAGCTCCAGCAACTATCTGGTCACTCTCAACTGGTCATTCCAGTACTAAATCTCCCCAATTAGCAGCAATGTCTTTTGCCCTAGAATCCTTTCCAAGCCCCAATGAGAAAATTGACACTTATCTAGAAAAAATTGAGAGAATGGCAACACTCTATAGTTTAGAAAGTTCGCGATGATGTTTGAAGCTTTCCCAGGCTTTAAAAGGCAATGCGTATGATGTGTATGTGAAATCGGGACGCAGCAATCAAAACAATTACGACATGTTGAAGACAGTTTTACTTGAGCGCTTCGAAATGAACGCTGGCAAATTTTTGCAACTTTTCCGGAACAGCAGAAAAGAGGGAACCGTGACGTTTGCCCACTTCTCTTCCCGTCTGAAGGGATATTTGACTAAGTGTTTGGAGCTTTCAGAGCTTCCTTGCACTTTTGAAGGGTTAGAAGAGCTCATTCTGAGCAGATCAAAACAAATGAAACCCGAAAATTTCTTGCTGAACAGGGAGCTGTAAAGCAGGACGACATCTTAAGTAAGTCTCAGCATTACGCAAATGCCTTAGCCGAGCTTCCAAGCTAAAAACGGAAGCCTACAGATGAGCCTTCTCGCAAAAATAACATAGAACAGTCTTCCCATTCATTTTCCCATCAAAACACAAGAGAAACTTTACTCCAAATCCCCCCTCAAGGAAAATCAAAATTCTACAAAACTCGATACCCCACCAACACCCATGATCAGCCCAATCGTCACTCATGGCAGACTCGTCACAAAGGACACGGCAAGGATAAAACCCCTGCGCAAGGGTCATCTGATCAGGGCAAACACACCGGGACAAATCGGATGGTTGCTTGCAAACAAACTCGTTAAGGCCCTTTAGCGGGCATATGGGACAAAACACCACTATAAAGCAAATAACTACTCGCTATTGGTGGCCAGGAATGAACACTGATAGCATCAGATATATGAAATCCTGCGCCAAGTGCCAACGTGTGGCACCCAAGCATTGGACACCCCCAGTTCCAATGGGTGAAATGCCAATAGTGGGGACACCATTTGAACAGGTTGCAGTCGACATTATAGGACCACTAGAGAGGACTAAAGGAGGGAACAAGTTTATCCTGACCTTGCTCGACATATTTACTTTGTGAGTCAAAGCTATACCGCCAACATGTACGGATTCTAAGCACGTCGCAGAAGCCCTAGTGCAGATTTTTACACTGTTGGGATTCCCTCAACAAGTTTTGACGGATAACGGATCCCAATACCGTAGCCTGTTAATGGAGGAGATCTTTAAGATCTTGAGGGACCAGCACATCTATTTCAGCCCCTATAATTCGGCCGGAAGTGGGTTAGTAGATCGTGACAACGGAAGCCACACCATGATGTTACGTAAGCTGGGACAAGAGAAACCTGAAGATTGAGACATTTTCATTCCCGCAGCCTTATTCGCCTACGGGGAAGTCCACCAGGCCTCTACAGGTTTACCACCAGCTACACTTCTATTTGGCAGACATATTAAGGGCCCGCTAGAAGCCCTACTACGGTCACTGACAGACCATAAGGTTGATGAGACAGTAGTCTCAGCATTCAAGTATGTATCGGAGTTAAATGAACGGCTAAAACTAGGATGGGACCTAGCAGCAACTAACCTTAAGCGAGCACGCACGAAGCACGCTAAGCGATACAACAGAGCAATTAAAGAGAAAGAATTATTTTATCATAGTTGTTGGTGGTACCAGTTGGGGATACTATTTATGGAACAATAAGAGAAAAATGGCCTGAGCTTTAAGACGAGGGACCAACTTCGTAGACACTCCCTGACACTTCTGAGAAAGTGATGCGCCCCACAACCTTGACCAGGGAACGAGCGTGATCAGTCTACCAAGAACCAAATAATCAGAAGGAGCAGAACCGTCACTGACAGCGTAGTAACATATAAAAGCTGCCAAGTGACCTCCTTTATAAACTTTCATTAGATTACAACAAGTTTGATACACTTTTTATATAAATAATTATTCAAATTTTCTAAAACCTTGTTGAACCTAAATGACTATTAAATTTGTTGTTTGTAAATATACAACTGTAACGTCGATTTAATCATTTTGAATGTACTGCATGTTTGTCTCAGTCAATTTACTAAATACACTCTAAACAGAGCTATAACAGAATAAGAAGAATTCCACTGAGTAAATCAGGGTGGGGGCTTGAGCGAGCTGAAATTAATAATTGCTTAATTCGTCATAAAAGGCGGCGGACCGAAAAGTAAAGTTTGTGGGAATTGTTCCGTTCCACTTGTTACGTTTCATTTAGAAAATTAAGAGGTTTAGTATCACAAGACCTACCTGAAGCATATTTGACTTAGTATAATATTCGATCAACTTTATTTGGGAATGGCTTCGTTCCATTCACGCCACAGCCACTGCAAATGTCAAAAATATGTATAGAACGAAAAATACCAGAAAATAAAAAGTGGAAATCCATTATCTCTCATTCCAGGAAAGGAATTTCAAGATTATTTTTGTTATAAGGTTTTTCAAGGTTTTTTTAAAAAATTGTTGATATTACTCAAATTTACTTTTTTTGTAAACTGCACACATAATTAACGCAATCTTCTCTTTGAAGTGAAGTTACTATTCCGTAAAATATCATATAGTTTGAACTTTTCACCGCTCAATTGATGGACCTGCAGGGAGTAGATCGTCTGGCGGAGATAAAAGTTGCATTGTTTGTATATGGTGTAGTCAAATCTTTTCTGCCTTAAAAATATTATCTGCATATCCCGTACTCTAGCATTTAACAATGCAGTATGTTTGTTATAACCCTACCTGTATGGGCATAATAAAAATTTCTCAAATGCAGCACTTTTTCTTCACTCAGTTCTTTTTAATTCAACGTCATATGATATCAATAAACTAAAACCGGATAGATCGACAAGTCATTAAGTTTGAAATCTACCAAAACGTGAAGCACTGCAAGCAGGGTGGAGCGTACGAAATACGATACTGCATCCAGTACCGAATTGGTTCGGAGAACACTCTGATACGTAGTTTTCTCATTCATTGATGCAGCCATCTTCTGGTATGGCTCAGTAACCAGACATTTTAAGTCTCGCATGTGAAACTTCTGTAACACTGGTAAAGGTAGTCCCAAAGCATATGCTACAGTAGAGGATGTAAAGGAAGGAGATGTTAAAGGCTTCACTATACTATGCCCAACTTAATGAGATAGAGTGATCAGCCCATTTCATCGTTGCATTTGCCTTCCCTAACACAAGAGCAGATTCAGGAACCTATTTACAGCTTGGTAGACTGGAATGTGGCGCTACCAGGTTTTGACAACGAAATGTGGTACCTTTGCTGCGTGAATGAAGCGCTCTAACCACGTAACGAATTAGAAGCTCAACATTGCAGTGTGAAAGTTTACTTACAAGTCAGACAGTTCTTTCTGATTGGTCATTGCTTCATAACTTTAGATAATACTTTTTTCCATGAAACATCATCTAAGTCATCTAATTATTTTCTCAAATTTGGAGGTGTCAACCAGGGGGCGGGGCCACCTGTGGGCGCGGGGCACGATTGGCCACATCGGTTAAATCGGCCAAATTCCGGCTCTGTATGGTTCTTTTCATTTGTCCACACAAATCTTTTTTTTTTTTTTTGAGCTTTGCCGCATCGTATTAGCATTTGCAGCAAAAAGTGTTTTTCTGTGATTGTTACTGAAAGTACGGATGCATTGGTTTGCAGGATATGGGCTGTAGTAGAAAGACGTTATGAAGAAAAATATTGCAAAATTATTGACTCGTTGCTGGATTTAGTGCATGTGGATAATACAGTAATATCTGGATTATATACCACGTTCAAAGCTTCACAGTCGAATTATATTCAAGGCAGTAATTTGATAAGATATATAAGTGAAAACAGTGTGACGTTTCCTGTCGACCAAAGTGTATTAAACTGCACACACATGTTGTGACTGACAATTAAAACAAGTGATCAGAAGCTGGAAGAACTGAAGCCAGCACTAGAGAAAATCAAGATGGGCAAAGCAGCAGGACATGATGGTATAACACCAGAAATGGTTAAGTACATGGGAGCATCAGGCGACCTATTACTCTTAAGGGTCCTACAGGCAGCTTGGTGCAACAAGATCATACCACAGGATTGGGAGATTGCCATGATAACACCAATTTTTTAAAAGTGTGGCAATCGACAATGTGGAAACCATAGAGGCATATCCCTTCTCAGTGTCTGTCACATATGGAAATAGTGCAGCAGTGATCATCCACTTTTGCCCTTCCCATCTAGTTTATTTTGTGCTATACAGTAACGCCTGATTCACCATCGCAATTAACACGCGAGCCCTCTAGCAATTAAGCACGAACGTGGAACAGAGCGAAGTGAGCATTACGGCGTAATCGTTCTTTGATCAGAGTAACTTAGCGATAAGCCTGAGAGTACTTGGGGTGTTACATTTTCAAGGGAATTACTTACGTAGCTGAGAGGCGGCAGAGGTGAAGAATTTACCTTTTATTCAGGAATGGAACGGCAAATTGGCCCGGCCCTAGTCGGAGGTGTGACTTTCGCATTAAGGAGCGAAAGAACGGAATCCATAGATATATTCATCGTCTCTCCTAGCTCAGATATCAGTCACTCAGAGAATTATGAGAATAACTAGCTCGATATTATAAGAGTTTTCGTACATAGTACTTCTTATATTCGTAGAGATATTTTCAGTTTCTTCTGTTATGTGGTAATTGATATACTAGCATCTTAAGTGATTTAATGTGTTTAAAGTTTTCATTTATATTTCACTGGGATTTTCTGTTAAATTGAATAACGTATTAAATAACTTATAGCTAAATTTTTCCAGCTGTAAAGTAAAAATTACCCATTATTTCCCAGTAAGAGATGTTTTAAATTGACTAGTACATACAATAAATAACTGTCTACTGACGGTATATATATTATTATTTACTTCTATCCATTTTATGTAAAGTTCATAAATGACTAGTGTTCATATCACACGTTAAAAACGATAGGATAAGCTAGACCCTTGTGTTTTAAATCTAATTTATAACGGAGCGGTGAAGAGGGCTTACTTTAACACGTGGTAGATATAATTTTGATATTATGTTTAAATTTTTATATTTTCTTTCCTAAATCTAATCGATCAAAACCTGAGTACTAGCTGACTTATGATCATATGAACTTACGTTCTATATTTTTTTATAATCTTATAAGCAACCAGAAAGTTTATAATATTGTTAGTAGTATACAATGTACCAAACGAGGCGGTTTCAGGTGGCGCGCAGGTGGCGTGTGACTTTTACATAGCAAAAACGCCAGGTGGCGCGTGACTTTTATATAAGCGCATTCAGGTGGGGTAAGATGGCGGACTTGAGATAACAAGAAGAGGGTATATGGCGCAAGATGGCGGGATGACTTTTTATATAAGGAAAATGTGGCAAGATGGCGGACTTGAGATAACAAGAAGAGGGGAGATAACAGACAATAGTTAGCTGATATATACATATAATAGGGAGATATATTTAGATAACAAGAAGACGATAACAAGAAGAGGATAATAGTTAGACAATAGTAGGAAGACGATATGTTTTAGATAACAAGAAGACGACAACAAGAAGACGATATATTTAGAGGTATTTTTAGATAACGAGAAGACTTTGAGACAATAGGATATATTTACATAACAAGAAGACGATATTTTACAACAGTTATACGAACAGTTATACGAACAGTTAGACGATATATTTAGACATACAACAGACGATATAGGTAACAAAAAGGCGTTTTAGTTAATATAGTTTTTATTTTTTCAAATACTAAAGGACAACTCTCAATCGCTTGGTAGGTTTCTTCTTCTTCGGTGGTAGATTAGGAACATCGGCCAGGTCTGTGGTGGTGGTCGTAGGAAACCAACTTGGGTCTGGTGATACTGGACAGCTGGAGTTCATGTATTCGTCAAACAGGTTAGTGAAGGTGGTAGGTTTCTTCAGGGGTAGATTGGTGACATCGGCCAGGTCTGTGGTAGGAAACAAACTCGGTTCTGTTGGTTGGTAACAGCTGGAGTTGATGTACTGGTCAAATGTGGTACTGGTGCCAGTAGTAGGATAGGTCTCCGTGTTTGGTGGTTATAATCGGTCAAATTCGGCGAGGATTTCGCTCTGTAATGTCAACAAATGGTCAAACTCGGATCGAGTTAACGTAATGCCGCGTTTGGTAGGAAATTTGAGGTAGGATTCACCAAAATATCTTCGCACGTGCAGTAAAGGTTGGCCTCGGTGAACGCTTACAGACGCAGCCTTCAGACCACTAGCCAAAGGTTTAAGCATTTCATCACTTCTCTTGATGTAGACCCAGTTGTTGGGAGCAGTCATTTTCAACGAGGTGTATCTGTCGTTATCGTGGCGTTAATAAAGTATGAGTGTCTTCCAAGTGTTTATATGCAGGAATACCAGTTCAATCTGGTTTTTTAAGGCGTGCCCTAGCTAGGATTTGATTCGTCGAACATCGTGTGACCAGACTCGTGTGTTAGGCAGGACGTGATTCGTCGATGTATTGCGTGGGAACAATGACACATGGCCGTATTGGGGAGAAACCCGATAGCAAAAAATACAAACACCTGTCTATTGTCTATGAAAGCCATCTGGTGGTTTCTCTAACTAATCGAAAAATTAATCGATTGTTGGCGTGTTGTCTAGCCGAAAAGGGTAGTAGGACCCGCTGCATAGTACCACCTCGTGTTTTGATCATAATGAAATAAATGGCGTAGAGCCCACAAACGTTGGTGACTACATCTTGTAAATGTCTGGCGTTGTAGTTAACAGGTCGAGTAGAGTTTCTGGCTATAAAATTAATCAGGTCCGAGTGTGTAGGTGGTAGGCCAAAAGAATCAAAATATTCAAAAGTACCAAGTCCGTTATAATATAGAGCGACCCAGTGGTCACCCGGGCGATAGCTAGGATCAGTGTTGATGACGAAAGGAGCCGTCTTGGTCGGATCGATGCGTAGAGGTAATTGATCACGAGCTAACACTTTAACGAGCCCAGTTCGTTTAACAATTATGTCTGACAGGAGGATGGTGCGTATCTCGTCTGTGTTCATTGTCTAAGTGGTGTAGTCTGTCAAAACTTGACGTGATTTCGAGATCTCCAAGATCGAGTCTTGCTCGGCGTAGACGAGAACCTGTAATGGTTCGGGTGTGACCTCGGCGAATTTAAGTTCTACTGAGACTGGGCCCGACTTGGCCATCTCAAACTGGTCACCGTCTAGTAGACTGGGGGTGAGGTCAAAGGCGTATAAGGCGAAACCGTGCTTAAAATGTCTATACTCGAGGTCGTTGCCGGCGTCTTTACCAACCAGTCTTATAGCTAGATTCGTCGCGAAGAAGGCTCTCACGTACTGGTTGTGTTCATAATCCATGGACAAAGGCTTGCCACTGACTGTTCTGCCGTCCGCACTGACATTCAAATATATCAGACCAAAGGTAGCGAAATTGAACGGGTTAGACGTATACGAACCGTTAAAAGCAGACGAAGTGACTAGTCCAATCACGATCCGGGTGGGTGTTTGACTGAGAAATAGATTATCCTGCATGTGCGATAGCATACCTCTAGGGATAGAGAAAGTTTTTAGCACAACTCGTTTCAAGGGGTACTTGGCATTACCTCGCACCAAGGCTTTCTCGTGGGCTAGAGAGACGGCGGGATTTAATTTGGCTTTCCGGACAACCAAGGCCGCATAAGTTATAATATATTTATAACCAGCGGTGGGGTCGTGTCCCAGCACGTTGAAGGCATCTTTAGACGGGGTGAGTTTTACTTTAACTGTCACACCATTTAACAGGTAACGATCTTGAGCAAAGATATCTGAATGTAAACGACCCATCATACCAATCTCCTGAGAACCAGCCGCTATATGTCGACGCAGTCTTAACCCGTTGTTATTGTCACCAATTGTTTCCGTAATAAAATTTGGCGTGTCTTTGTAAAACAGAGCCGATGTCAGATGGCCTCGTTTGGGTTCCTCCCCGTAATTCAACGTGGCTTGCAGGTAAGCTCTATAAGGGTAGGTGTTCTCGCTGGGTGTAATCAGCGTATCGTTCAGTGAAACGTCAACTTGGGAGAATAAACTGTGCAGGTAATAGTTGATCGGAGCCACCTCTGCATCAGCGGGTAATACGCCGCCATTAGCTAACGTAACTTTGGCGCGCACGTGCAGAAAAGTATTGAACAAATCTAGATATTCTTCACCGTTTCCCGAAATTACAAATTCCACTGGGGCTCCGGGGGCTAAGGCGGCCAATGGATGTATCTCCACAAATTGTCCCTCTTCTACGGCTGTCTGCGTTGGTGGTACGCTAAACAAATCTAGACCACTGTGAGGACACTCGCACGAGTTGGGGTGAATAAGCGCAATCATTCAAATATATCAGAGTACCTTCCCTTCTTCTGGTGAGAATGAGAAGGTCGAGCTCCGTTACTGCGTTTTATGCGTTTCGGCTCGCCAGGTGGGGCAGCTCTCGTTTTTCTTTTTCTTCTAAGCCCGCTACCCGATTGGTTAGTGGTGAGGTGTTCAACCGCTCCCTGTAATAAACGTTGACCCGATTCCTTGGCTCGTTCACGAAATGCCTCACCAACATTTCTGCCGGCTAACGCATCGCTCGCGACCTGTAGACCGGTCCCAAGCCCTTCTCTGAGTAAAGCTTTGCCTAAAGTTTTTAACCACGTTAGAACCATGCGACCGAGCCCGCCGAAAAAAACTACCCAAACCATGTCCTCTTTGACTTCTGCCTCCGATAAACACTGGCATCCCATGGCCAGCTCGGTTGCAGTAAAACTCCTCATACATCTTGGGGTTTCGTCGGATGGGTACGTGTCTCACCATTTTGTTTCTAGTCAAAATCAAACCGTCTGTGAGTTCGGAAGTGTAGTGTCAACACCGAAGCTCCGCTAGTGAATGGGATAGTCTTACCCTGATCGTTAATGTATACCTGGACACATGTGCGGACGTGTTTTTATTTGGCTCTACATTTTGGATATTTTATTCTAAGTTGTTCCCATTTAATATGGATGATTTATACATCCCTGTGTTGGCGGTTTTGTTTGACATACAATGAAATTGTTTATATTGCAATTGTGTTAAATTCACGTATTAATATTGTGTTTTTTCTGTATGGAATGACGGTATTGTGTCCTGCCACCATTTGTCGATAAATCGAAAACTACTTCAACAGTTGTTACACATTCTAAATTTTGACGGTGACCTTCTGGCTATGGAACAATACACAATGTTAAATTACAGGGCCCTTCAGCCCTCAGGCATGTAATGTGATCATGGCGAGCGAGGAGAACAGCGTCGTCGTATCAGCGATAGTAAAACCACCCAGAGATGGAAGATTACGTCCCTCTACAGTCACTAAGAGCTACTGCCTTAACAAAGAAAAAGCCATACAAAGAAAACTTCACGCCTGGACCAACCCTCCACATCTGATCATCAAACAAACGAACAAGGGTCAATGTTGCTCTGTTGAATTCCGTAACAGTCAACATTACGAAATTTTCAAACACACTTGCCTAGAATACTACAAAAGCTGTTCCATTGAAACCCGGAGCGATCAACTAAACGCTATTGTTGAGGATAAAATAAGCACGGACCTCCTTACAATACATCTGTATCACACAAAAAATAAGATTTTAACACAAGGAACGACAGAGTGCGTACAGACATGGTTGGACGTCGAATTTTCTCACCTCCAAAGATCAGCTCTAGATAAAACCATGATTGTAACTGATCCTACTTCTTCTCCAACAATGATAGGAGACGAGTCTACCAACGCAAAATCTCAGCTAACCATTGAAGCCAGTCCTCCTACCCCTGATCTACCACCACCAACCTGTGATCCAACACCACCCACTTTCGATCCAACACCACCCATATTTGATCCATCAGGACCCACCTTTACCCCTGATCTAACACCACCAACCTGTGATCCAACACCACCCACTTTTGATCCAACACCACCCATATTTGATCCAACAGGACCCACCTTTACCCCTGATCTAATACCACCAACCTGTGATCCAACACCACCCATATTTGATCCAACAGGACCCACCTTTACCCCTGATCTAACACCACCAACGTGTGATCCAACAACACCCACTTTCGATCCAACACCACCCATATTTGATCCAACAGGACCCACCTCTAATGGACCGACAGCTCAAAAACCCACAATAAATTATCTAGAAGTTCACATCAACCAACCCACTGAAGTCAGCGTAAACCACACTTTGAAAAATGCATTCATCACTTCTTCAGATAACCCACCCAATATGAACGAGACCAACCCATCCTGCCTCCCAGATACAGCTACTTTCCAAGTCAGTGTAAACCACACTTTGAGTGATGTATTCCCCAATTCTTCAGATAACCCATCCAATATGAACGACACCAGCCCATCATGCCTCCCAGATACAGCTACTTTCCAAACAAAAGTGCCTGTCAATAGCGCAGATGTCTACTCATGCTCCACAAAATATCTATTAGCAAATGAGTGTGTTATGGAACAACTAAGCCAACGAACAGAGAAACACTTCTGTCAGGAGCTGGAAACTATAATTGAAAGTTCTCTGAAAAACGTCATTGAAAAATTCAAGCAGGATATAGAAAGCTCACTGAAAACAGAGCTTGAAACACTGAGACATGAAGTTATGACTCTCCGCAGAGAAAACACAAGGTTGGTTCATCACCTAAACCACCAACCTTTTTCAAGTAATAAGAAAAAAGAAAATGGGGAGGTGATTGACAGCCCACGAGAAGCAATTCATCATGAATCTCCAGTTACACCACTTAACTTACCCACCCCTTCTCCAACACTCATTCCTCAAAACAAAGCATGCCCAGGACAGCATCATAATGTTAAAAGGCAAAAGGACATTAGCAGCAGTGTAGGAAGAAGATTAGGACCAAATAAAACATTCCCAATTGAAGTAAAAATTAGCAATCGATTTGGAAATCCATCAATCCTATCTACACAAGCAGATTCCGAAACAGCAACCTCAGAAGAAGATGACAGGGCACGTAAACTCCAATGTCACTTGACACAAGATTCTGCTGACCACCTACTGCAAGACAACGAGCAATGGCACCAACAACGCCGTCGTACTCGACCACAGCCACATCCTAATCGTCACATTCCTCACAACACAGCCAACATTATTATAGGAGACTCATTGCTAAATGGCATTCACAGCGATCGAATGTCAACAACACCAGGGGAACTAGTCACTGTTATACCATTACCTGGAGCCGGAATAGTAGAAGTTATCAATGAAATAAGCCGTCTCAACACAAACACCAACATAAAGAAAACAACAATACACGTAGGGATAAACGACAGCACAAATGGACACACTCTTAACCTATCAGACATCTCCAGAATGATTGACACCATAAAACAAAAATTTCCCAACACATCCACATATATTTCGTCAATTATTCCACCCAGCTATGGTAAAGCACGCCAAACTGTGGATATCAACAACAAGGTGCTTTACACTTTTTGTTCAAAGCATAACACGTCTTTCATAAACAACACACCCTTTTTCACATCTAAGTCAGGTGCGCCAAAAAAAACTGCTATACAGAGATCAGGTACACACTTCTAAACTAGGGACCAGCTACCTAGCCAAAAATTTAAAGTTTCCTCAGAGGACACACCAGAAACACACACACATTCATTCACCAGGGACACAAATTATACACTTAACTTAGTAAACCCAGGCACAACAGCTCATAACCATCAATCACCGTCCTCAGCTGACAAGCAAGTATCTAGAAAAGCTACATTTAAGCCCACCTCCCACGCTAACCTTTATGACCAAATGTATCCGCCACTACCCACACAACAGTCCAGCCAGCTGCTAACTGCACAACAGACACCACTGGACAGATGGACAGATTGGACTACAAGTAACACCCATTCACTTAATCGCAACGCAGGAACTACAGCAAGAAAATGGGAGTTTTCTCACCCCGTCTCCACCCGCACAGAACGGAATTCTCACAATTCATCCGTTTTACGGCAACTGACTCAATATAGTCCAGAAATATTAATGCAGGCTCTTCAGATGTCTATAAACGGCTCTACAGAACAAGATTAAAACCAAGCAACTTAAAACTGTTTTTTTTTTTAAAACAAGTTTGCAGTGTAACATTCGACCTGACGCGTTCTCTTCGGAAGCACTTTAGTGACCTTTGTCCTGAGATAAAAGAAATAGCTGAGTATCAGCGTTGAACTTTTAACTGTCACTTTTGGATGTTAATAATTTTTTTATTTTTTTTATTACATTGTCTGTTTAAACATTTCTTTCTGTTCGTCAGAGCAGGGCGTATCTAAATTTGTTTCCGATTTAGTAATAACTCTATCGTATTAATACTATTGTTTTCTTATTATTATTATCTCTGTGCTTATTCCTCTCATTCCTACGCTCACCATTCTCTTTTACATCTTTTATACATCTGCACCTTCGTTTTTTTCATTTTGAGGAAAATTAGGAAATCCTCACAAAACTAACTAACTAAGTCACAGCGTGGACCTTTAACTGTCCCGGGAGGATTAATTCTCTACATTGACTGTGGTTGAAGTAAAAATATTCCTTTTTGTTCGGAACAGACTGTATTTTAAGATAAAAACCACACTTTTTGCAGAGATTAAGATACTGTAAACAGTGTCCACGGACTCTAGCAGTGCATATTTTATTACTTGTCTACAATTTTGTATAAACCATTGTGTACCAATTTTATTGCTTCTTACTCATTCCTACTCCCCTCATTATTTCTTTCCTATTGACTATTATCATGTCCGAGTGCAAAAAACTCTAATCAAAATATAGGCAATACCACTAATTCATGGCTTAAACTATCAGGGCTTAAAATTGGTCATTTAAACATTTACCACCTGCTAGGTAAGCTTTCTGAAGTCTCCACCTCCCTCCAACAAAACTTCCACATATTTGGTTTTTCTGAAACCCGTCTCAATGACAAAATTACAGATGACGAAATTAGGATTAATGGATTCACCACCATTCGCAGGGATCCTAACAGACAACATGAAACAGGGCTAGTCATATACATCTCAACATCTCTTCAGTACAGACGCCGTGATGATCTAGAACATACTGGCATTGAATGTTTATGGCTGGAAATAAAACTCTCCAACCTGACCCCCGTTCTAATTGGTTACCTGTACCGAAACCCTAGCTCTTCTGCTGTATGGTTCTCACGAATGATGGACAACGTTTGGGCTTCTTCGAAGGAAATTATTCTACTGGGGGATTTCAATATTGACCTTCACAAACCGAACAACACGTGGAATGATATTACCATCTCATACAACCTCATACAGTTAATCAATCAACCCACGAGAGTAACAGACTCATCATCTACACTAATTGATCATATCTATACGACCTGCCCAGAAAACATTATAGAATGCATAGTCCCACAGACATCATTAAGTGACCACTATCCTATTTGCTGTACCTGGACGAGAAAGGGGTTTAAAGCACCTAAAACGGAACATATCACAGTCCATTACAGGAATTTCAAAAACTTTAACATTCAATTATTCCTACAAGACCTGCAAATATCCCCTCTCTCATACGTGTACCAACTTCCGCATCCAGAAGAAGCCATAAAATACTGGACACAAACTTTCAACAACGTATTCGACAAACATGTTCCTATAAAGCAGGTTCGGGTCAAAAACATCAGAAAGACCCCATGGATAACCAACGAAATACTATCAACAATGAGAGAGCGGGACGAAGCACATAAGCTCAAAGATTTCAGCAGGTATCGGATGCTTAGAAACAAAGTACAATATCTCATTCGTCAGGAAAAGAAACTACATTTCAGAAAGATGATTCAAGACAAAGCAAACAGCAAAGAAGTCTGGGCAGCCATTAGAACACTAACACACAAATCAAAGTCACTAAACTCTTTACCAAAAAGCTGCTCCCTCACGGCAACTCATTTTAGCAACCACTTCAAAACAGAAATTAGCCTTCTCAAGTCGACACTAAAGCCAATGGACTGCGATATTAGTAAATTGACAGCCTTCTGCAACACTGAACACACCCCAACAGATCTAAGACATATTCCTTTTCTAACAGTACATGAAGTTCTCAAATATATCTTGGCATTAAAAAACAACAATTCATCTGGGCTTGATGGTATCAGCAATAAGATTCTACGTTACGCTGCGCCCATCATTTGCGACTCCTTAACCTATGTGTACAACCAATGTATTGCACACAACTACTTCCCCACAGCATTTAAATCTGCCAAAGTGTACCCCCTCTATAAATCTGGCTCACATAGCGATCCCAACAGCTACAGACCAATATCCCTTCTATCATCTCTTTCAAAACCACTAGAGAAACACATTTACAACACCACATTTCAACACTTAACAACAAACAAACTGCTCATTGATAGCCAGTCAGGTTTCAGACCCAAACATTCCTGTCACACAGCGCTCACCAAAATGGCAGACAACTGGCTGTCGAACATAAATGATGGAAAATTATGTGGTGCTGTTTTTGTCGACTTCAAGAAAGCATTTGACATGATTGACCACACTATCTTGGTTCAAAAGTTGGAAACCCTCAGAATAGGCTCTAATCCACTAAACATCATCAAATCATTCCTGGCAGATCGACAACAGTTAGTGCTTCACAACAACTCGGCATCAGATTTCTCGAAGGTAGTTACAGGAGTACCACAGGGCTCTATTCTTGGGCCCCTACTCTTCGCAATGTTCATCAACGACCTGCCACTACATCTAAAATATTCAACTTGTAACCTCTTTGCAGATGATTGTACTATCTACATTAGTGACAATGACTGCGTGGCACTTGAAATGACTCTTCAAAGCGATGTAGACAATCTAACAAAATGGAGTAATATGAATCGTATGCCAGTAAACACAACAAAAACGAAATCTATGTTGATTACCACCAGACAGAAACTCCTAAGCTGCACCAAAAGATCGCTACAGCTACACGCGGAATCAATACAAATTGAACATGTAACAGAACACAAAGTTCTGGGGATCACGATTGACCAGCACTTAACGTGGAACTCCCATGTACGGAATTTAACCAAACACATAGCACAAAAGACGTACCAGCTAGCCAAAATAAAACACTTCTTAGACGCAGACACTAGACTATTGTTCTACACCTCACATATACAGACACATCTAGATTACTGCTCTACACTATGGGATTGTTGCCCTGCTTCCACCTCGAAGAGACTGCACTCCCTGCAAAAGAGAGCAGTGCGTCTGATCACCGATAATCGCACGACACCACACACAAGGACAGGAAAAGAACCCAAAATACTGTCGCTAAAAAAACGTCTTCTCTACAACAAAGCCAAGCTGACTCACACAATTCTATCTAACAATGCCCCGTCGTACCTAAGATCATTGTTTCAAACCAGTAGAAGGGAGGGACAACGATTACATCAGTTACGTCTGCCCAAACCTAGGATCGACCTGTTCAAAAAGAGTCTAGCCTACTCTGGTGCCTACTTATGGAACAGCCTTCCACACCACCTAAAAAGCCTACCTACACAATATTCTTTTAACAAAGCACTTTTCAAACACTTCCTCAACACTGATTATCTACCCCCATAGAAACAGTATTTGCCTGTCAACATCTCATCCATAGGTCAACATTTCTTTTCCTCTTCCGCTCATTTTTGTGTGTGAATAATTTGTTTTATATCCATGTAATATCATTATTATATTCACTTTAAAATATTATTATATAATGTAATGTATGTGTGAATGTACCCACATAATACTGTACTTTAGAAATGTGAGTCGTGAGAATGTACCCGCATACCAAAAATACAGATTAATTGTAGACGGATTGACCGCATGAGTGAGTGTCGGTATACAGAATTTATTTATTTTTATTTATTGTTTTATTTATTTTATTTTATTATTACTTTTTTCCCCCATTTACTAGCTTGTTTGTTTCAAAAAAAAAAAAACCCTACTCATTTTTTTATTATTATGCTTGCATACTGTAAATGAATGCTGTTATGGTAACTTTATAATGTTGCATGCCTTTAAATTAATGCTTAAAGCATCATGTGGGAATGAAAGGATATAGTATGCAAGATTAATGAGAGTGGAAGGGCAGAATGTTAGACGGGCCTGCGCGCCCAATTCTTTACCCTTCGAAAATAAAGTTCGTTCGTTCGTTCGTTCGTTCGTTCGTTCGTTAGTTAACAGGATTTCCACCGCGTCAAACGAAAAACGGCTCAGGGGTACGTAATGTGGTTTGTCGTAAATCCTAAAAACAGAAGCAGTAGTCCTATCCAAAATAGGAACAATCCGTAACAAAGGGACAGAGGCATCTCCAACCAGTCTCGCCGCTACGAGATCGCAGTACACGTACACATTTTTCATGTCGCTATCCATTTGTACTTCACTCTCGCCTCGTAGTATTGGGTCGATGTCTGTGGCGAGCGAGGCAGGAAAACCTAACATGTGTTTCAACATCTCGCTAATTCTAACTTCAACCTCCGGATCATACAGATTCAAGGTGGCCTTATTATTGTTAAAATGGAATCTAACTCGGGCTTTTTCATCCACATCCGTGGCTAAAAGCAAACGATTCAACTCGTCGATCAGCGTGTCGGGTGACGTGTATAGACCAGCGGGTAACGTGAGTAGTATAGACTCATCTTCTTTGTTGGGAAAGTAATGTATCCATACATCATCCTCTAGCACGTTAAAATAACTTTTGGGAAATTGAATCTCAACCAAACCGACCTCGTAACGCGAAGTCAAGTCTATAGTCTGTGGCAATTTGACGAAAAAGTGACCGGCGTTATTGTTTAGGTATATTTTCATCGAGGCATTGCTGGGTAAAGTCACGTAAAAACTCATCCTATCTTAGGGTTAGGTAACATGTAACCCAGACAACTGCTCATTAAAGCGATCCAAAACTTGCCGTCTGGTTCCTCTGCGTTGCTCCGACTCAGATTGAATAACGAGACACCGATGACGACATATATAACGATCATCTGACAGATGAAAACGATCTCTAGTCGCGGGACTAGTTTCCCCAAAACAGGCCAGAACGAGGTTCTCGCGGTCTTGGGAGGGGGTGGCCTCAAAACTGGGGTACTCACGTCTTCTTCAATATCCATCAGTCTCGATATCTCGCTAGTTGTTTGGACGAAATCCAGCTGTTGAATGGCGATTTATAACCGAACCATTTGACTAAATATTCTTTTACACCCCTGACACCTCGGCGTTCCTCCAAAATGGACTCGATTCGATAAACTATCTTGTCGCCGACTCGCTGTAGCTCTTCTTGGTAAAAAGAACCCTTTAATTCCTCACCCGAATAATCTTTAAGGACGTACGTGACCGGTCTTGTTTGGTTTAGTCGACTGATCGTAAACAACTCTTCTGTCCACGCCGGCGTATAACCCTTTTTAAAAGTTTGTCTTGCTTGGGCGATCCGCACGCGATCACCAGCTTTAAAATAGACTTTTCTCCCGGTGACGTCAGGGGTCGAATACAAAGTACGCCACACTTCTTCTTGATTGCTCGGGGTAACTTCCACCGGTGCCATCTTAATACTCCGATGATACGAATAACTGTAGTTGTGGACCAGTTGTTGTATCACGTCGACGTAGCGAAGACTGTTGGTTTTCGTAAAGTAACGCCACGTTTTTTCTTTGAGGGTTCGATTAAACCTCTCGACGATAGCTGCTTTGGTGTCTTCATTCTCCGTAGTGAAGAAATGGACTTTCTTGTTTTTAAGAAACTTTAAGAATGTTTTGTTGACAAACTCACTGCCTTTGTCTGTTTGAAAATTTATCGGTTTGCGACTGTTAAAAATTGTCTTTACCGCTGCTACTAACGCTGTCCCAGTATTGTTTTTCAGAGGAACAGCCCAAGCGAATTTACTAAACACGTCAATACACGTTACTAGATAGGAAAACCCATCGTTGAATTTCTTTAAACCACGCAAGTCAATTAAATCAGCCTGGAACTGTTGATCGATACCACCTGCAATGGTAGTGCGTCGTTTAAATTTTTTGCACACCGGTTTGTGTAGGATGTAGGTATCCTGATGACCTAAACACTCTTCAATTTTTTTACGACTAAGTTTGGTGCTACGTTGTAAGGGGGTGACTCCGCCTTAAGATCCAGGGCGTTTTGGTTCGTAGTAATGTTGTTTTAAAATCTTATTCACTTCTTTGGCCATGCTTTCCACTTTGGCGTCATTTTCCTTTTTTTGAGCGAATATGATGATGATTCTCGCAATTTACTGGCCACCACCTTTTTTTCGATTAGTGGCTGTGACGGGTGGGGACTGAGCAGTTTTGTCGACGATCTCATCTTTAAGTACAGTAGGTTGTTCGCTGGTTTGTAATGGTGGTGGTTGTTTAATATCCACGGGACCTACAGGTACGTGTCTGTACTGTTCTAGTCGAGCCAAATAACGCTGTAGTGTTTGTTGATAAAGTCTAGCCTTGTCAGTCAGTGGCAAATCTTCTCTTGCCAAGACTAGTTGCATTTGACTGTCTAATTCTCCCAAGTTATCTCTTAGAGCATCGGGTGGTCTATAAGGTTTTTCTAACAAACGAGGATCCATCAAAATCATTTTTTTAGCCATCTAAAAGAGCCCTCTTAGTACAGTTAGTATTGGGCCAAGGAGAGCGGTTAAAAAACCTCCAGTTTGTAAAAATTGTTTTCGTCTTTTGAGCGACAATTTTTTCTTGGTAAGCGCTCGCAGGGTGTTTTTATAACGACGCATACGTCTCTTCTGAGTGGGTGTCATTTTAACTTTACCTTTTAAAACGTTGTGACAACATTCACAGAGTGTTCCTATCAGCTCGGGTGATGCTGTTTTCATAACAGCCTTGATGACTGGTGGTTTGGCCGTACCTAGAAATTTTAACATCTCAGCATGTCTTTTTACTTTTTCTCCCATCTCGTTACTTGGGTACGTAAACAATTTGTTGTTCGTCTGGGAAGATGTGCGAACTAAGCCTCAAATTGTCTGGTGTGTTATGGCGAAGGTCGATTACCAAAAAGCCATGTGGGACCGATTTCGCGTCTTTAAAACTCTCTTGGACATAGGCAGTTTGACCTGGGTACATTTGTTTTGCTAGATTAACAATCTGCGACCCATCGCGTGGATTTTTGAAAAGTACTATGTAATGAGAATTCAAACTAATGGTTCTGTGTTCTTTGCTCTTGCCAAAAATTTTGCACAAGATAAAATACACTTACATTTGTATGATTACTTTTTTTGTGAATAATTTAGTTACACGTTCATCTGTTTCGTTCATGAGGTCATCGATAATTACCAACCGTCTCTTATCACCGGTTCACTGCTCAATATCAGGCAGTCCTTCAATAAACTGAACTCCAGTCATTGACTTGTATAGGGGTTGCCACTCGCCATAACACCATAAAATTTCATCTGGTACGGCTGTTACCATATCTTTGATATGTGTCCGGAAACGCTGGACAAAAACAGTCTTTCCAAAAAGAAGTAGGGTCGCTAATTAAACAAGTGAACGGGTGAATCCAACGGGGGTCAATCGTTAAGAATGACAGATCACACTTACAACCAGTTATTTTATATCAAAGACACAACGTGCAAACATTGTGATAATCTTTGCAGTAAAAAAACGTAAGAGTCGTGCTAAAAAACGTGAGAACCTTTGGTGTAAAAAAATGTGAGAATCGTGCAAACATTTTGAGAATCACTGTTCTACAATGTGTGAATCATACTAAAAAATGTGAGAACCCCTGATACCAACATGTACTGAGAATCACTGTGTAAAACATTGTGAGAATCGTGCAAAAAAAAATGTAAGAACTCAGCCAACCAATACGAGAACCCCTGATACCAACATGTATTGAGAATCACTGTTCAAGAATTTGAGAATCAGTGTGTAAAACATTGTGAGAATCGTGCAAAAAAAGTAAGAACTCATCCAACCAATACGAGAACACCTGATACCAACATGTATTGAGAATCACTGTTCAAGAATTTGAGAATCACTGTGTGGCCAAGAACATGACAATCCCTGGAATATGTTTAAAAGTGTATGTTTTCGAAATTCGTGTGTTAGCATAAATATCTCTGGGCATTTTGTTAAAGTCCTATATATCATTTTTTAAAGAATGGTGGATGTCTTCATCTGTAGCATTTTTACATTTAACTTTAATATATAGGTAGTTTATCTAAAAATATGTGTGTTATTTTCTCGCTAGGAAAAAGTCTAAAGAATATATCCAACAGTTTAAATCATCTGCCTTCTCTCTCTCTCTTCCTTTTTAGTTATATATATTTTAAAGCTTGCTTTTTAAAGATATCATTTGTATCTTATTAAGTTTTGGATATATTTTTATATATTAGTATTTCCACCCCGTATTTTGAAACAATATATATGTTTAAAAGACATTATCATATTCTAGTGTTTTGTAAACCGTTGTTCGTAACATTCTGTCCCCTTCCGGCAACAAGACACCTGGGCGCTAAACAAATAAATGTTCGGAATATTATGGTGGAACATATTACAGCTGTGCCTAGGTAAATAATCAACGAGAATTACTAGCGGTTTTCGCTATTGATCAATAATCGTACGTGCCAAATCAGACTTTTAGACCAACAGCATTGTTTGTCTAATTATTTTATTACCATGTGAAACAAGCTGTTTCAGAACAGGTGTTATTTTCATCTGCAGTGAGTAAATATTACAGACTTCTTAAACAACGAAAATAATAATTACTCTTTCCCGTTCGATCAATATTACTTGATAATTTACAACGGTTTGCGAGCCGGTGACCAGCTGTGTACACATTAGGGTCGTTGAACCCCGTTATTGTCTGAACTCACCTGTTTTACGCGCGCGCACTTTTTTGTAATATACTGAGACATATTGTCTCTAGACATCTCATTCGATTAGCAGAACTCGTTGCAGAAACATCTCTCTGAAACAAACGTTTTTGAAGCCTTCTGAAAGAAAAGAACCACTTGTTTTGTCATATCAATTGAGTGTTACAGCGTATGTATTTGTTTATTCGTCTGTTAAATATATTTCTATCGTTTTCTGTATTTAAAAGATACATGTCTGTGTTAGGATGTTAAATATTTTACACGTTATGTAGAATTTTTTTATATGTGTTTTCGTTAGGTGTTTTCGTTAGGGTACCCTAAATAACTTTAAAAATATCTGTTTTTTTCGGTACTCTGTGTTAAGATGTTAAAATAATTATTTCTATTTAATAACATTATAAAAAGGTTTTAGTTGTTTGTGTATTCGTTTTTACACTAGGCAGTGTTGCTAAAGGCTGTTTCAGATTAGTCTAACTGTTAATATCTGTGTGTTTTATGTTAACTCAGATACTAAATTGTTATTTTTATCTGTTTTATGTTAAATCCGGACATAACATTTTAACGTGTATATTTTTTGATAAGACTTAACCGATTATATACTAGGAAAAAAGACTAACACTTATCCGTGTTTCTCCCCTGTTGTTAGACAAGTGTTTTTGTTCAATCACATTTACTCAGCCTGAATTTCAACTGATGGTGCAATACTTTCTACAATCTAAACTCGAGCGTGAGGAATATTTTTGTGTGTGTTAACATAATAAAGAAATAAAGAAAATTAAAGAGAATATTTAGAACGTAGCATATTTTTAACAGTACTATACATGTAAAAATATAGAGATAATACAATCAACATATTACATTAAGTCACCCTGATTGAAACTAGCAAAACACGTTCATATTTATATCTCCATTATTTTAAACGACAGATCAATTCGTTGGGTCACGCACAGGCTGGATTTTTTAATCGATATCTTTTTTTGCCACAGTGCGCGCAGGGCATTTTTTTGGATCCGTTAACAGTATAGAATAAGAAATAACACTGTGTTTATTCTCTCTCTTTCTCTCTCTCTCTCTCTCTCTCGCTTTTCTCGCTTTCTCTCTCCCTCTCTCTCTCTCTCTCTTTCTTTCTCTTTCTATCTTTCTCTCTCTTTCTCTTTCTTTCTTTCTTTATTTCTCTCGCTCTCGTTACATGTATGTTGTTGTATTTAATTTTATGTGTGAGTAACGTTTTTTCTTGTTCCTATTCAACAGATGTCATCAATTCAAGGCTACGTTTGTGGACAATGCAATCGCTCATTCACTCGATCCCGCGATCTAACGAGACATATGTGGACAGTCCACGCTGAATCGAGACACTCCTGCCGTGTGTGTCCCCAAATCTTCGCAGGACCTGAGGCACTGCAACAACACATCGAGATCTTTCATGGACCCGGTGCACCAAGATCCCCCACAGTGGAAGCCACTGCATCGGGGGCCGCTATTGTTATAGACACGCCAGTGGGGACCACCACGGCACCGGGGGACGCTACAAGAATCGCTGTTATAGACACCCCAGTGGGGAGCACCACTGCAGCTGGACACAGCCTAACATGTCCCCGCTGTGGCAAGACATTCACCCGCCATGATATTTTAACACGACACGTCAAAACAGTGTACTCAACCCCTCTGTTACCCTGCGAGGTCTGTGGGAAAGACTTTACCCGTGTTGACAATATTTGCGTCCATATAAAACAACAACACCCCACCCCTAACCAGCTTTCGACCTCATGCCCCACACCAACATCAGGTGCCCCACCAGGCGCCGAATCATCAACCCACCAAGCATCATCATCGGGGCACCAACAAACACTAACAGCCGGTGCCACAACAGACTTATCATCATCAACCTCGAGAATACCAGTAGTGCACCAAGAGACAGCATCAGGCACAAAGACATCAACATCATCTGCTGCAGCAGGGACCACAGACTCGATGAGAACAGCAACAACTTCCACCCCACATACAGGACCCACTTCAAATCCCATCCCAAGCTCTTCAACAATTCCCCCACCAAAAACAGGCCAGACCAAGAAACGTCCCATGACCAGTACCCACCAGTCCCATATAAAAAAGCCCCGTCTGCCCACTGAAGAAGACAGTTTACAAGACTTACAGGCTGATATAAGACAAGTCTACACCGACAACTGGAATGCAATCAAAACACACTCCAATAAACATAAATATCTGTCCACATTCACTTTTTTCCACAATAATGAAAATATCGACTGGGACCGTCTCTTGCTCCCTGTATTCATACAACAAACAAAACGCTTCAAAATAAACTACAGTTTCCACATCATCTTACGCCACAGAGAAACAAACGAATTAAGATTCTATCACGCGTCACATAACAACGCGATCGTCTTAGATCAACCTCACCTAGTCAACAATATTACAGATTTCAAAGCTTTTCTCTCACAATTACACGACAGCGATATTGTCACACAAGCACAATTAAACACACCAAACACAAAATATTTTGTTGAATCCATTCCAGCGACTTCTTTCTATCTATACCACATTCAAGACTTTTCTATTGGTTGCTGCATACAAGACATTCCCTCCTTTATCACGTACAATAACCACATCCATACACTACAACACGATTCACATTCAAAACCATACAGTGATAATTTTTGCTTTTTTAGATGTCTAGCCGTTTTTAGGTGTGGTGCCGTTAAAGATGTTAGAAAACCCACGCGCCGGCTAGTCGAACAGTGGCAAACACAGCAGGGACTTACGTCCCTCATCGATTTCCCCGGGGTTAGTTTAATCGATATGCCCCAATTAGAAAAATGTTTTAACGTAAATATTGACATTTTTGAATTTCATGACGTGCAGACCCTGACCCCCAAACTTAGAGGTAGCGATAGTTTTCCAGATACACTGCGTCTGTTAATGTTTAAGAACCATTTTATGTACATTGCAGATATCGATAGGGCCAGTAACTCTTTTTCGTGTCCCGAGTGCCGTAAGTTGTGGAAGATTTTTAGGGATATGGAGCGCCATGAAAAGACTTGTACCGGCTCTAAAAGAAGAGAAACATTTAGAGGTGGTGTGTATAATCCCCCAGAGACCATTTGGGAATTAATCGAGGAGCAGGGTATAGATGTAGACACAAAATTCGTCTTCCCTTATAGAGCCACGTTTGACTATGAGTGTTTTTTTGAGAACAGTCTAGAGTCAAGTGGTAATGCCACTACCTACACGGCCAAACACGTGCCCCTGTCGTGTTCGGTGGCTTCTAACGTCCCCGCTTTTGAAGCCCTCGTGTGTTTTATCACAAAGGGTGATCCACAAAAATTGGTCAATAGGATGGCTCGTTATCTGATCAAAATTGCCGCGGCCTCTTACGAGATTCTGCGTGCGTATTTTGATGAAGTTTTCACCCAACTCGGGTCTGAGGAGCTCTTTGGTAGATTAGAGGGTTATTTGAGGCAGCTACCCGTATTAGGTTTCAATTCGGGCAAGTATGACGTGAACGTAATCAAACCGTACCTCATCAAATATTTCATGGGGGAAGACTTCAACTTTTTAGTCAAGAGAAACAATAATTTTATGTGTGTTGCCACTAGCGACTTAAAGTTTTTAGAAATAGTCAATTACCTAGCCCCGGGGTTTAGCTATAGTAAATATCTGGCCGTGTATAACGTTAAAGAAACCAAAGGCTTTTTCTGTTACGAGTACGTAACAGATTTAGCAAAGTTAGATGAGACGGCGTTTCCACCCCACTCGGCATTTTTTTCCGCCCTTAAAAATACTAACATTTTCGTCGACGAGTACGCCGAATGCCAGAAGGTGTGGACCGAAAACCACATGACCACGTTACGCGACTTTCTGACGTGGTACAATAATAAAGACGTGGTCCCCTTCCTGGCAGCGTTAGAACGACAAGTTAGTTTTTACGCGGACCTAGGTGTAGACATGTTTAAGGACGCGATCTCCGTGCCCGGTGTCACGTTAAAGTACCTATTCAAAACCCTCCAATCCAACGTCTTGTTTTCTTTATGTTCGAAGTGGGAGGCAGATTTGCATAACACCTTGCGCCAAAACATAGTCGGGGAACCCTCAATTATTTTTCACAGGTTCCACGAGCAAGGCAAAACCCGTATTAGAGGTGGCAAAACGGTTCAATCCATTAAAGGTATTGATGCCAACGCCCTTTATTTGTGGGCGATAATGCAGAAAATGCCCACTGACTTTCCCGTTAGACGGTACAGGGAGGATGGTTTCAAGCACCACAAACTCCATAGATATACCGTGCAGTGCCGCGATTATTTGGCTTGGGTCTCCCACCAAAATAACGTGACCTTAAAAACCAGGTTTAACGGCCGTGAGATGTCGTTGGGTGATAGGCACATTAGGGTAGACGGTTGGGATAAAAACTCTCGTACCGCCTACCAGTTCCACGGTTGCCTATTCCACGGCCACCCTAACTGCCCACTAACCGCCGGTCGTGACGTTAACCCAGTCAACAACACACCATTGGCTGAGTTGTACAGAGCGACACTGGTCATTGGTTCTTATTTGAGGAAGGAATGCAACGTTACCGTTGTCGAAATGTGGGAATGTGAGTGACAGGCATTGAAGAAAACCGATCCATCAATCCGTCGTTTTCTGAACGCCACCTTCCCTACCCAGAAACCGTCTTACACCAAATGTCGGTACCCCCTGACAAAAGAAAATATTCTCGCCTCGGTGTTAGACGAGACCTTGTTTGGCCTAGTCGAGTGTGACATCCATGTCCCCAACTCTTTAAAAGAACAGTTCCCTGAAATGACGCCCATTTTTAAGAATGTAGACGTCACGAGGGAAGATATTGGGCCTTTCATGCGGGAATACGCCGAAAAACATAAACTTCTGACTACCCCCAGACGGACGTTGATCGGAAGTTATGTGGGCAAGAAAATTCTGTTGACAACACTTCTGCTTCGCTGGTACCTAACCAAAGGCTTAGAAGTCACCTGTATCTACCAGGTGATTGAGTATACACCCGTGACGTGTTTCAAGCAGTTTGGGGACACTGTTTCGAACGCGCGTCGACAGGGTGATACTGATCCTGCCTATGCCATTACCAGCGAAACTATGAAACTGTTGGGTAACGCCGCCTACGGCAAGACATTAACCAATAAGGCGAAGCACGTGGATGTCTCGTACACGAGGGGAGAGGGTACCTCTGACCTAATAAACTCACCCCGCTTTAGGAGAATGACGTTAGTGACTGACGACATATTCGAAGTAGAAAAACTTAAACAGACTATATGTTGGGACCTGCCCGTTCAGATAGGATTTTTCGTCTACCAATACGCAAAATTACGCATGTTAGAATTTTACTACGACTGTCTAGATAAATTTGTAGATAGGTCAGATTTTCAGTTGTGCGAGACGGACACAGACAGTCTTTACTTGGCCCTTAGCGCGAATAACTTAGCGGACGTTGTTAAGCCCGCTATGCGACGAGAATTTTACAGTACCTACGACCAGTGGTTCCCCGCCGAGGTATGTCCCGACCATAGACCCGTTTTCGTCGCTACCGAGGGTAAAACGCGCGCCCTTTGTCACAAATGCCGCGAACAAATATTATTCGACAAACGGACACCGGGCCTTTTTAAATTAGAGTACGAAGGTAGAGGGATGGTTTCCCTCTGTAGCAAGACGTATCACTGTTTTGGTGATTATGACAAAACCACCACCAAAGGACTCAACAAACACCACAACAAAGTAGACAAACACACATTCTTAGACGTCCTCAACACACAACAAGCACAGGGTGGGAAAAATATCGGGTTCCGTGCACACAAATCCTCCATCTACACCTACGAACAACACCGCAACGCCCTGTCTTACATTTACATCAAAAGACAGGTACATCCCGACAACGTCACCACATCACCCCTCAACATTTAAACTGTCTCTTTCAGATACCTACAGGTATATACAACACACCTCTATTTCTTCCGACGTGACAACCCCCCTCAAGGTCTGGCCTGCAGCTGTACCCCTGTGATATTGTATATAAACATTTGTGAACATACTAGTTTTCCTATATAAAATATAATTATTTTTCAATTATATATTCCTTTGATAAAAAATTACTGCACAATGTATTATGTTAAACTGTTAAACAATACTATATATGTACTCCTATATATTATTTGTCAATATATACTAATATTGCTATTAGCCCCTATATATATATATATATATATATATATATATTCTTCTTCTTCTTCCGTCCTTAGCCACCGACCGTCAAAGCAGTCAGTGGCCATTACGCCTAGTGGCGTCTTAGGGCAACAGCAGATAGGTTTTCTTTGCCATTGTTTCCCATCACGCCTGTTGGCGTCTTTAGGGCAACGGCAAATCAATCCATTTGCTGTTGTTTCCGTAATCGAAGTGACTGGCAAACAGGTGATCAGCCCGTTGGTATATATATATATATATATATATATATATATATATATATATATATATATATATATATATATATATATATATATATATATATATATATATATATATATATATATAGATGTCTTCTCGTTATCTAAAAATACCTCTAAATATATCGTCTTCTTGTTGTCGTCTTCTTGTTATCTAAAACATATCGTCTTCCTACTATCGTCTAACTATTATCCTCTTCTTGTTATCGTCTTCTTGTTATCAAAATATATGTCTAAAAGTCTAAATATATATCGTCTTCTTGTTATCTAAATATAACCTCTTCTTGTTATCTCAAGTCCGCCATCTTGCCACATTTTCCTTATATAAAAAGTCATCCCGCCATCTTGCGCCATATACCCTCTTCTTGTTATCTCAAGTCCGCCATCTTACCCCACCTGAATGCGCTTATATAAAAGTCACGCGCCACCTGGCGTTTTTGTTATATAAAAGTCACGCGCCACCTGCCGCGCCACCTGCGCGGCCACCTGAAACCGCCTCGTTTGGTACACTGTATACTACTATTGTTGAGTCTTCGGACTATGACCTGTGCGGTCTATTTTCTTCATTTTATGAGAGAGACCAAACTAGAACAATAATTGTAAAGGTTAACTGGACCAGAACTAGCACCAGATTTCATTTTTACCAATCTCATCAGCCAACTGTGGCAAAATATATTGTCAGCAACATTAACTTTTGATCTTTTGGGCGAATTTACCTCTGTTGGGATCTTCTTCTATTTTTCTTTACCAGAGGGGAGAACCTATTTGATTAATTTTCATTTTGTCTGTAAAACCATGATCTATTGTTGTATATACATTTATAACACATAAGGAAAGGAAACCCGAGGCCTGTAAACAGTAAATAAATATTAGACAAACATAAAGGTATGTTTTCAGGCACTCGTAAGAAATAAAGAAGTAGAACACTAGACAACAGAAAAACAACAGACGTGAGACGTCTGTTGTTTTTCTGTTGTCTGGTGTTCTACTTCTTTATTTCTTACGAGTGCCTGAAAACATACCTTTATGTTTGTCTAATATATATTGTTGTATATGATTTATGTTGTAAAGTTCTAGTGATAAATAAACTTAATTAAAACTTTAGTTATTGTGTTTACCAACCCCTACCCTATCTGTTATCCATAGATTGTTTTCACGTCTTGTGCGTATTTTTCACACAATTGTGTGCACGTGGGTGCAGTGTAACTTGTATTTTGTATTAGGGGATATAGTGCGTTTGGTTTAAAGATAGTCGTACGATAGGCTGGATTAGAGAAATTACTGAACCCAGAGACTGTTCTTTCTCTTACACGATCACCTCGTGAAACAAAAACTATTTCTACACCTTACTCTCACATAGTATCACTAACACCTCCGCTCAAACAGGACTATAAACATCTATTACCTATCTGAAAAACATCTTCGACAGTGTCCTTGGTAAATTCTACTCTTGAATCCTTGAGCAGAGACTCCGACGCCTAGCTGAGCCACAATTGGATGAGGTCCAGTGCGGATTCCGATCTAACCGAAGTACTCAAGATCTAATCTTCACACTCAGACAGCTGAGTGAAAAGGCCTTTGAGTATAAGAGTGAGATTCACCTTTGTTTCATAGATCTGGAAAAGGCGTTTGACAGGGTCCCCTGGAGCAAACTTTGGGACTGTTTGGCAAGGAAGAACATTCCAGCACCTCTGATTCATGCTATACAGAGCTTCTACCAAGTCTTGCAGAAATTATGTGAGGACAGCAAACCAAAAATCAGAAGAGTTCAGGACCACCACTGATGTAATACAAGGTGATATCCTGTCATCGTATCTTTTCATACTCCTCATAGAAGATGTCATCAATGCATGTAATGAGAGAACAAGAAAGTATTCAGTGGGGTACTGGAAGATGATACAGGTCTGTATTTCAGAGCTGGCATTTGCTGAGGATGTTGCCCTGATTGCTAAATCAGAAGCACATCTTCAATCCAATCTGCAAGTCTGGAAGGAAGAGCTGGAGAAGAGAGGGGTGGTCATTAGCAGCTCTAAAACAAAATCCATGGTGATATCACGAGAAGGAAGAAGACATCAGATTAAGCTGGGAGAACAGGTCCAGGAGCAGGTTGACCACTTTAAATACCTCGGAGCTATTATAGACCGGAAGGGAGGCATCAAAGAAGAGTTGGCCACTCGAAAAGCAGCAGCTGGGAGACTTTTTCAGGCCACAATTCGAGGATTCCTCAGTATGAGAGAAAGGTTAGTAAGAAAACGAAGATGGCGGTATACCGCTTTACCTATGATCCAGTCTTGACATATGGGTGCGAGTCATGGGCAATGACTACAACCCACAAAAGCCAAATCCAAACCTCAGAAATGAGGTATCTGAAGAAGGTGGTTGAAGTAACAAGAAGAGACATGGTCCGCAACCAGACGGTACGTCAAGGCCTAAAATCCCACCACCAGCAGACCCAAGTAGAACAGTCCCAAATAAGATGGTTTGGCCATGTTTGCAGAATTGGAGAAGATCGGCTACCACGACAAGCATGGGAAAATAAAGAGCCAGGGATCCAGACCCCCAGGACGACCCACAGTCCGCTGGGAGGGCAACAGTAGACAATCTGTGAAAGACCGAGGACTAGAATGGAACCAGGCCAGGAGGAAGACAGCCGATTGGATAGTCTGGCGCTCTCTCTTCCAAATCTCTACACCTCACGTTAAAAGGGGAACGACTAAGTAAGTAATTAAGATCAGAAGCTAATTTTGGTAAGTTTAAAATTCTATTTTTAATGGTTTCTTAAAATTAGTACATTATATTTAAATGAAAAAATATATAAAAACATATTTTTAAAAAAAAATATATATTTTAAAAAATACCAAAATATCAAAATTCTGTCCTGATCAGCTTTTCAACTTCCAGCAGGTCGCCTCGTGCACCTACGGACACTTACCTTGTTCCTAGCGGGTGTAGTGAGTCATGTCCGGAGTTTCATAAGTTACACTTTACCTTAGTCAGGAATTGCTTTAGCTTATCAGCTTGCATACGTCCGCTTGTCTGCGTAACGTGCTGTACTTGACTGTTGGGTTGAAGGTTACTGGTGGTCGCAATCCTGGTTTACTTACCTGCGCCTAGTGTAATGGCTTTTTAGTCAGCCGTATGTTTTTGACATATTATTTAGTACTCCTGTACTTAATTACGTCACTACGTCTATAGCTACGTCAGCGTCGGTATTTAGACTTGGTTTGGCAAAAACCACAAGGCTCTTCGTTACTCGTCGTCTTTACCGCTGTTATGAATACAATAAGAAAAGACTCATAAGTAAATGTCTTTTTTTTTTTTTCTATAACCAGCGGCACTCGAGCTTTCCAGCTCTTTCGGCCCAATGACATGTCATTGCGAGGCTGGGGGGTCAGTGGACTTTCCTTCCAACCCGGTCTGGAGCTTCGCTCCTTCCCATCCACACGGGATTTATGTGCAGGAGCCGTTCATGTTATTCAGTCAAATTTCCGGTCGTAAACATTTTTTCAAACGCCGACGGCCGGGTTTGAACCATGAACACCTGGTAGCCAGTACAACGTCGTAGCCATTACACCAGCGCGGCTCCCAAGTAAATGTCTACTTGTCATGATTTGAATCTGAATCCCCAAAACGATCTTATTTTCCGCGCTCAAAATCTAAGGTAAAACGTCCAAACATAAGAACCAATCAGAAAGCTCCTTTTCTAGTGTCTATAAAGAAACTTTTTAGATTAAGCAGAAAGGGCCTAATCTGTGTTTTTGACGGGAAGGAGTTATTTTATTTCTTTAACAATAGCGATAAATAAAAATAAATACCTAGTTATTATAAAATTACTTTATAAATAGGTACAAATTCGGCCTCCTAAAAGTAAGTCAATTAAGAGAAAAATTTATTTTAGTAATATTGTAAATCAGGGTAACACCCGATTTGATTACTTAAAAATTCCCTAGAGTGAAATGCAAGGAAATAGCTAAAGAATATACATATAGAAAGATAGAGATGAATTGGCCGTTTTATTATCACTTTAAATAATTAAAATCGGTCCAATAATAACAGAAATATTAAATAAATAAGTTTAGTCACATTGTACAGGCAAGCTGTAGAAACGTTTAAAGTAAGATTCTTTAAAATATTTTGAGCTGTGCTCTGATTGGCCAGTCGCATCGCTATGAATAGACTGGAGACCTAGGAAGTTCCGCACAATTAAAAAAAAAAAAAAACAGTACCAAGCGGTTTGAACCTAGAGCACAGCACATGCAGATTCTTTTGCCGATCTAACCTGAAAGCGGCTTTAAGATTGCCTTTGAGGGCTGGTTCAGCCTATGTATTTTATGCCTGATGGTAATATATATATATATATATATATATATATATATATATATATATATATATATATATATATATATATATATAGATATATATATATATATATATATATATATATATATATATATTTGTGTATATTATTAATCAAATGCCTGAGTATACCAGACATGCGTTCGGTGATTTGTAGGAAGTGAAACCACAGGACTGTTGCTGCCATATTGGGCCAGTTGTAAAAGTGTGTAGTTTTAAATACAGTACGACAGGCCAGAAAATAGAAACAGTATAAGATATTTGCAAATTATGGCACAAGTGAGCATTGTTAGTCTGTTAGTGTTTTTGATTGAGTATTTTCTCCTGGAGTTACACTTTGATCATGTACGTAAGATAGCAGTACAGGAATTGTTGGCATGAAGTAATCAAGTTGTCACTTATGATTATGTACTTAACCAAAACATTGTATAAAAGCCAATCATGGGCTAAGGACTCTATCATAGAATAAGCATGGAAAAAGAAAATTCACAAAAAATTAGCTGTAGGACAAGAAAGTATAGGTCCAGTGCAACCTGTTAGCACAATTTCTGAAAGGGTAAGTTGTGATGTTGAGTGTGAATGTGTGAACTGAAGCAGATACCTACATGGAATGTGGTCATTCCTTTATTTCAGGTTCTGTCTCACTAGTGCTACGTAAGCACCTGTCATTGTTAAGACTGTGGGTGAGTAAAGTTCTACAGAAACCCAGAGCTACGCCCAGCTTCCAAGCCTTGAGCTGCAGAGTGTGTGGTCAGAGCAGGTGGACATAAGATCATCATTTATTAGGATCTCAGATAAGTGAACTGTGGGTTCACTGCACAGCTCCCTCCAGATATTCACAAAAAGTTTCACACTTATAAAAACTATACCTTTATGAAGAAAACAAGGACTAAAATGAATAATGTGACTCTTACAAGCCAGGAAAGTGAATAAACTATTATGAGAGACTTAAAGTGAAATTAGTAGTACTTTAACCTTTTTTATTCATAATGGAAGAGTCTTTCCAGTTTATTTATTTTGATGTGTAAATACCTTTACAGTTCTTTTGAGTATTCCTGACCGGAAAAGATTTTATGGGTCAGGACAAATAAATTTTAAATAACTTTCATTCAGACTTGCTTGATACTTTTATTAAAGTTTTAGTTCTGTTTTGAAATTTATTACTATATTACATTATTAAAATTACCCCTAGAAAACAAGTCCAACTAAACATTAATCATTAATCTTTGTGGGATCTTGAGAGGTAGCAGTTATGGACTCAGAGTACATCATCATCATCTTCTCTGGGAACTTACATAGCTTGACCCCACTTTGATGCCTATACACCCTTGCTCTTTTCAGAGAAGGGGGTATTATCTTATCTGGCACTATTCTGGTATCCTCTGATACACCTATTTGTCCAGGATATCTTAAATTCATAACATTCAAACCTCTCGCTACACTACTTATCCCTATGAATTTGGCAAACGTTTGTTTTGATGTCTTTTATAACCTGTGTTTGTAATCCTATAAGTATCCTCAATAGAATAGTATAGTTTGGGTATTCATGGTGTGAGAAAAATGAATAGTATTTACTGTGCTCATAGTTAAATTTAAAAATAAAATGGTAAATAAAACTAAGAGGTATGTGTATTATTATTTTTCAAATATTATACACCGACCTTAATTATTTATACCGAATTTCTGGAACAATAATGAATAGGCGAAGCAATGCCTGATTTTCCTCAGGTCCAAGAAAATTCCCTGCCGCGTGGTTTTGAGAAAAATATGACAGGGGCTAGGTCAAGTCACTCGCTGGCGGAATGTCTTCACTCAATGACGATCGCTCGAAATTTCTTAAGTTTTAAAAGCGGCAGTTAGATAATCTGAATCTACGTATTTTTCGTTACCATATGGTATCTTTTTCTCTAGAGCGGAATGGCCATATCAATTATCAATTTCCAGCTGACCACCTGTCTTCATTACTCTCAAGGTGTTTGATGAGATCTCAAATGTTTTAACTCAAGATCTCAATCTCTGTGCTTGGTTCCTTATTGGTATAGGTACATTAGTCACGCCTGTCTGGCTAAAATCCTCTGTTGCGTTCACACGCCGGGCTGGCTTAACATAACAATTCGTAACAGAAAAGGAAATGTCCGAACTGTCATCCTTCCACACAACCTACCTAAGGAAAATACTTCGAATTTTCTGGCTGAACACCATCACCAACCAAGAACTGCTAACTCGGAGCCACCAAGAATACATTCGCGCCATCGTAGCGGGTAGACGCAGGAATTGTGTTTGCCACATCCTCATAAGAGACCCTGACACCATCAACAGAACTGCCATTCTATGGACTCCAGAATGAAAGTGAAAAGCTACCTGGCGGAGAACTGTGGAAGAAAAAGTGCAAAGCATGAACCAGAGATGGGACACCACACAAAGGATGGCTGCCGACCGAGCAATGTGGAGACAGTTTGTTGCTGCCCTATAAGACGCCACCAGGCGTCATGGTCACCGATGACTCTGTCAGACAGCGAACAATAACCAAAGAGGAAGAATGTAAATGTGGGCGTTCGGTTGACTAAGTGGTTAATGCTCTTTCCTTTCACGTCGAAGTAACCGGGTTCCGGGATTGAAACCTGGTGGCATCAAGCGGCAGTCTGCTCAGCTGTAAATTGATACTCTTACTGCGTACAAAGCACATGTAGAAAACAAAAATAGTAATCGTTTTAGATGCCGTCTCAGTAATAACAGCAATGAGGAGCCACCATGCTAAAGGATTGAAAGATCTGATAAACTCACTTGAACGCCTGGCCAACTGCTTCAACAAGTTCACGGTCCACTGGATATCAGCCCATTGCAACATTTCAGGCAACGAAGAGGCAGATAAACATGCTAAAGAAGGGGGAGCCCTGCAACAAAACGATATAGAGACAACATATGATATAATATAATAGCCCCTTCAGTCATAACTGACTATGGAAATGCGCCCCTGGGGTGACATCCCTGAGCTGCTTATTTTCCTGGTGCATGTCCGACGTTTTCTCCTCTCTTCTGTTTGTTGTGCGAGTTTCTTTTCGCTCAATCCGTTGTGGCGCCGTAGATAGCATCGCCACTTGATGCGATCGGCAGCTTCATCCCCCCACTTTGCTGGATTTATGTCCAGTGCCCTCTTGTCTCTCTTGCACACATATTTGAACCTCAGCTGCGGTCGCCCAGCTGTTCTCCTGACATCATAAGACACCTTAAGAAATTGATAAAACAACTTTAAAAGTCTTACTCAATTCCAAATGGGACAGATGTCGTGAGAAATTCTAATCCACATATATAAATTAAAACGTAAATGTAAAGCCTAACAAATAACTTCAATAAAAGGAAAGAAGAATGGTCAAGAACAGTGCTGTCACAATGACTGTACTCTAAATCCCCCTTGTTTTCTACTTCGTCTGCAAATTGTAACGTTTCACGTTGATAGTAAAAGCCTACTGCTTCAATACCCGCTTTCTACGATAAAACATGTGCTGCATTTCTAAGAAAAACCTTGAGATACGCAAGTTGACCTAGATTTAAAATTCCATTCATGTCATTTTATACACTACGTTACCAAAAAAAAAAAAAACGAAAGACAGATGGACTAAAGATAGAAAGAAAGGGAGAGGCTGGAAGCCGGAACGCAGGCAATACTACCACAGTCGCGCGATACACAATTGCTGCCATCACGCGTGTAAGGCCACATGCACTAGCTTTTTTCAAATCGACAGTGATAAAAAAACACTACCCATACCAGAGTTAGGTTTTAAAATCCTGAAAAACGCTTATTAGGAACATGACATTATACTGGTTTACGTTTAAAAACATGACAGTACCCAGACACCCTAAAGTTTGGAAGTGAGGAGGTGGTAACAGCACGACTATC
Organism: Oreohelix idahoensis; assembly: GCA_024509875.1. Lineage (NCBI taxonomy): Eukaryota > Metazoa > Mollusca > Gastropoda > Stylommatophora > Oreohelicidae > Oreohelix > Oreohelix idahoensis. The sequence continues at coordinate 70,916 of JAMPIV010016491.1, read as the reverse complement.
CTAGAAGAAAATGCATATTGGCTCCATTAAATATATATATTTGGGTTCCTTAGGACTTGCTGACAAATAATATGTTAAACGTTACGCAAATAGTCTAGGAATTACCAAATTATAGCCAAAAGAAATAGTGAGGGATGTCATACAACACCAAAATCAGAATCGCTCAGTGGCAGATTTTCACCCCACCATGGTACGGGAAATGGGTCTCCATGTTAAATCCGATTTGATTGGAGCGCAATAAATGTAAGGCTAAACACGATTAGTCGGACTATAAATACTATCCTGTGTTGTCAGGGGAAACGGGAGTAGGAGTACTTTTTTTCAAACGATTGGGTAAACATGGCACGATTGGTTAGACCTGCCAATATAGTCAATTAGAGGCGTCAGGTCAGCACCACATTTGCAAATAAACTTATTACAGAACCAGTGCGTTGAGCACCAGTGCATATTTTTCTAAATAAAAGCCTGGGACATCGGCAGATCGAAATTGTGTTATATTCAGTGCCAGTCAACGTAACTGTGTATTATTCCATGAATTGTGGTAAGCAGTACACTGACACCTATTTTATTGACTAGAAAGAAATAATGCTGGAATTGCAGAGGCGTGGTAACCATTAGGGAGGAATATACTGGTGAAAATTGTTTCAGATGAAGATAGCAGTTGGCCTACCGCTCTGAACTCAGTGTTTGTTATGTATTGTGCTCAGTGTAGAACTAGAGTATAAATTAGTTCTGAAGTAGGAGGTACAACCTTCTTGTTTCAGGGACTGTGGTCCTAAAGTTATTGAGCAGCACCTGGTCAGAGCTTTGCTGAATCCAGAGGCGGACAGCATACTCCTTGGTCCATATAGCAAACAGTGAGGTGTCTCCAGAACACAGGGGAGCAATCGAGCAGAGGAGTCTTTTCCTGCCGCCATCACGAAAGATAAGCCTATGTGGCCAGCGGAGCTCAACATTATGTAACCCCATCTTAAACTGACATTGTATAAAAATAAGAGGGGAAATTAATTGTTTTTATGAACGGAATTGAGAACATCTCCAATACTAGTTCCAACAGAAACAAACACTTGAAGTCATGATGACAAATAACAACATAGCTTGAAAAAAACAAAACCAGTATTACCTCATATTACTACTACACAACTGACACACATAGGATAAGATTAATAAAATATGTCACTACAAGATTCATATTGATAAATTCTGTACATATAACTTGTAATTAAAATTGATTGTGCTTCCTGGTTCACTTTGTATTTGAATCAGGACACATATATATTAATGAAAAGTACTTAATACATATTGATATTTGAAAATTTACCAGTGACTCATTTAAGATAGTCTTATAGCATGTTACATGTGTGTGAGTGTCACAGTGTTGTCAAGTGTGGTGGAATAAATTAAATTGTTTATCTGTCTGTTGTTGTTGTGACTTACACTTCATCATATACATACCCTAGACATTCAACGTAGTCATCACAATATTCCAGAATAATTCTGACTGAGGTATAAATATGTGGTAGCAAGTAAGGTTATCTGAAAAACCCTACACCTATTAGATACAGATACCTTCACAGCTGATCTCAGTCAGTACACTAAGTCCCCTATAAATATTTATAACATCCCACTTTACCACATATATTGGGGTCTCGCTCTCGGGATTTTGAATCTTTCCCTATTAAAAATATTGGGGGTAATTCACTTCAGGGAATATAAGAATTAAAAAGTACCCTTGGGTGAAAATAAATAACGTTGAGCTCTCAGTGCCTGTAGTGTCCTTAGATAATTATTGAAAGATTGAATTGTTTACATTTACATGTTAGACAATGGCCGACTTGGCAAAATTTCGATCTGCTGCTGTACAGACTGCAAAAGAGTTAGGAATGGACGGGCAAGTTATGATTGCTTATGTCACTGCTGAATGTGACAAATATATTGAACGGGAAGAAAGAAGATTAGAAAAAGAGGCCGAAAGAAAATTTGAATCTGAAAGATTGGCCGAAGATAAGAGAATAGAGGCTGAAAAAGAGATTAAGAGCTTGCAGATTGAGGCTGAGGCTAAGAGGTTGCAGATTGAGGCTGAGGCTAAGAAATTGGAGGCAGAAAGAGAAGACAAAAGATTAGCTGCAGAAAGGGAAGCCGAGGAAAGAAGACAGGCTGCAGAAAGGGAAGACAAGCGATTAGCTGCAGAAAGGGAAGCAGAAGATAAAAGATTACAAAGGGAACACGAGTTACGACTAAGGGAGTTTGAGTTTCAAGGCCATGCTCCTGAAAATGGTGCCAGTCCCTTTGCCTCTGATGCCACTGCTAGCCAGGGAGCCTCAACCTCAGCTATGAACTTTCATTTAGATCATTTTGTTGAGAAAGACGATGATATTGAGAGCTATCTAAATAGATATGAACTATTGGCTACCACATATGGGTTAGAGAGAGAAAGGTGGAGCTTAAAGTTATCTCAAGGGCTTCGTGGGGCAGCTTATGAAGTTTTTGCAAAAATGAGCAGAGGTGATCAGGAAAATTATGACATGCTAAAGCAGGCTCTTTTGTTAAAATATGAAAAGAACGCAGAATTTTATAGGAAAAAATTTAGGAATGCTAAACTACTGTCAGGTGAAACCTATCACCAGTTCTCTGCACGGATAGAGACGTACTTGGAGAAATGGACTTCTCTGGGGAAAACCCAAGATCTTAAGGAAATGGTCCTTATAGAACAATTAAGAGAGTCCATGGCTCCAGACCTGAGAAAGTTTCTCATGGAACAAGGTGCAGAGAGGCTGGGTGAGTTGCTAAATGTAGCAGAAAGGTATCAAGCAGCTCAGGCAGAAGTATCAGGTAATAAAAAGAAACAGCTGGAAAATTTTAGGGCACCACAGAACTTTAATAAATTTGATCCTAGGATCAAAACAAAGGTAAGCACCAATTTGATAGGCCACGGTATGACAATAAAAATAAAACCCCACAATTCGATGAAAGGAAATATGATGAAAGAAAATCTTTCAACCAAGGGAAAAGGTGGTGTAAAAATTGTAAAATGAACAATCATGACACTGACCATTGTAGAAGGAAACCTCCTCATTGTGCTGCTATGACATCTGGGAAAAAGGAAAAAAAAAGTAAAACCTGCAGAACTACAGGAACCATACCATCCCCCAGTGTGTGAAGATGTCATCTGTAATGGTGTCACTATAAGGTGTTTATATGATACCGGTTTAGATTACGATTCCGTTGTGAGTTATCACCTGGTGCAGGCCGATCAATACACCACAGAAACAGTGGAGATTCAAACTGCAACCAAGGATGTAGCTACCATGACACTTCCCGTCGCCCGGATAAAGGTGAAAACGCGATATGTGGAAGGAATCATAAAAGCAGCTGTGATAAATGAGCCAATCTACCCTCTGATATTGGGGTGTAGATATGTCTTCTTGAGGAATCCCAAGAGACCAGTGATATTGGCAACAGTGCAGACCAGATCACAGTCTAAAAAAGAGGAGGATAATCCAATAAATACTCATCCAGATGAGATGAGGAAGGCACAGGCTGAGGACAAAACATTCAAACCGTGTTTCAAGAAGTTGCCCAAATCTCATACACCTCCAGGCAAGGGAGAATTTTATATGAAGAACAAGCTGATATATAGGAAGGCTGGATCTGAATCCAATGGTCACGGACAGCTGGTCCTTCCCACTTCATATAGGACTAAAGTATTGGAACTAGGGCATGCGATTCCCTTCAGTGGTCATATGGGGATCAGCGCAACAGGACACCGTATAGCTTGTCACTATTTCTGGCCAGGAATAACTGAAGATATCAAACGATATGTAAAATCCTGTCCAGAGTGCCAACGAGTAGCACCTAAACATTGGACTGCACCAGCAACTCTGGGGGAAATGCCCATAGTGGGAACACCCTTTGAGAGAGTTGCCGTGGATCTTGTGGGACCTCTCACCCGAACCAAGAGAAGGAACAGCTACATTCTGACTCTGGTGGACACTTGTTCTATGTGGGGAGAGGCGGTAGCCCTGTCATCTATTGATTCTAAACATGTGGCAGAGGCATTACTCACAATTTTCACAAGGTTAGGCTTTCCCAATCAAATCTTGACTGATAATGGCTCTCAGTTCAAGGGGAAACTAACTGAAGAGGTTTTCAGGATCTTCCAGGCCAAACACTTCCATTGTAGTGTGTACCACCCCCAAGGGAACGGCCAAGTGGAAAGATTTAATGGCACGTTGATGTCGATCCTGAGAAAGTTGGCACACAAAAAACCAGATACATGGGACCAGTACCTGCACGCCGCCCTCTTTGATTACCGGGAGGTACCCCACAGTTCAACCGGTATGGCCCCGGCAACATTATTGTTTGGAAGGCCAATAAAAGGTCCACTCGAAGCTCTGTTAAGAACGTGGACTGACGAAAAGGCAGTGGAAAATATTACATCCTCATACCAATATGTGAATGAGCTGACCACTCGTTTAAAAACTGGCTGGAAACTTGCCAATGAAAATTTGAAACAAGCTAGGAAGAAACATGCTGCCTATTATAACAGGAAAGCTAAAGACAGAGATTTGGCTGTGGGAGAGAAGGTACTGCTTCTTCTCCCCGGTAGTCAGAATAAGTTACAAATTGGATGGCAAGGTCCATATACAGTTCTAGAGAAGGTGTCTAGAACCAATTATAAGATAGATAAGAAGGGGAAAGAAAAAATGTATCATGTGAATCTCCTGAAGAAATATTTGGAAAGAGAACATCAGGAAGAGACACACTTGTTGACCTTGTCCATTGCCATGGAGATGAAAAAGGAACCACTTTCATCATTTGAATATCCATTACACCCCTGTGAGACAGCGGCACAGGTGAAAATCAGTACACATTTAACGAAAACTCAGAAAGAGAGAGTGCAACAGGTTCTAGATACTCATACAGAGGTGTTAACAGACCGACCAGGGCATACAAACTTATTGGAATAATATGAAGCTGATAGACCCCACACCTGTCTGTATGAAACCATATTCGATTCCTTTTGCTAAGGAGAAAGCTTTGAAGGAAGAGATAGACTATTTGTTGAAGGAAGGAATTATTTCACACAGTGAATCTTCGTATAGTTCCGGCGTTGTACTCTTAAGGAAGCCCTCTGGAGAACATAGACTCTGTATAGATTACAGGAGACTGAATGCTATTACAGAAGGACAGGTGGATCCATTGCCGGATACAAATCAGTTGTTTGCCAGACTAAATAAAGCTAAATATTTCTCAAAAGTGGATCTGAGTAAAGGATACTATCAGATTCCAGTAAAGCCTGAGGTTAGACCATACCTAGCTTTTAGTACCTCAGAAGGACACTATGAGTTTAATAGATTGCCATTTGGATTGAAGAATGCGCCTAGTGTTTTCTCTAGAATGATGAGAAAATTATTGGACCCTCTGAATAACCCATGCATCACAAATTTCATGGATGATATCCTTATAGCAACAGAAACATTTGAGGAGCACATTGACTCTCTAAACATGCTGTTTAATCGACTTAGGGAAGCGAATTTAACAGCCCGACCAACCAAATGTTGTGTTGGATGTAAAGAATTGGAATTCTTGGGACACACAGTTTATCAGGGAAACATGACCCCTGACCCAAAGAATTTAGAGAAACTAAAGAAAGCCCCGAGACCACAAACCAAGAAAGACGTGAGAGCCTTTGTCTCATTATGTGGTTTCTACCAGAAGTATATCAAAAACTTTAATTCCATATGTGCACCGTTAACTGATTTGACACGTAAGGGAAATCCAGATCGAATTACATGGACACCACAATGTGAAATGGCTTACCAAGAATTGAAGGAAAAGCTCACAAGCAAACCTATTTTGAAATTACCTGACTTAAGTCAAGAATTCATTGTAAGGACTGATGCCAGTAATATTGGGTTAGGTGCGACTCTGCTACAGAAATCAGATGCATTGGATGGGGAATTGAGCCCAGTGGCATATGCTAGCAGAAAGTTGAATAAAGCTGAAACCAATTACTCAACTAGCGAAAAAGAATGTCTTGCAGTAATATGGGCGATAAAGAAATTCAATATTTATCTGTATGGGAAGGCATTTAAGTTGCAAACGGATCACAAACCTTTGTCGTTTCTAGCACAGGCTAGACATGAGAATTCTAGATTACTCCGTTGGTCCTTATTGATGCAGCCATTTGAGTTTAGCATAGAGTATATAAGTGGAAAAACAAATCTGGGAGCGGATTTTTTAAGCCGCCACCCGTGTGATGAGAATCACCCTAAACCCCAGGAAAAATAATAAATTTCTCTATGTGTATATAGAATTATAGACTGACATATAACGTCTGTTTTAAGTGGGGAGGATTTGTCGTGAGAAATTCTAATCCACATATATAAATTAAAACGTAAATGTAAAGCCTAACAAATAACTTCAATAAAAGGAAAGAAGAATGGTAAAGAACAGTGCTGTCACAATGACTGTACTCGAAATCCCCCTTGTTTTCTACTTCGTCTGCAAATTGTAACGTTTCACGTTGATAGTAAAAGCCTACTGCTTCAATACCCGCTTTCTACGATAAAACATGTGCTGCATTTCTAAGAAAAACCTTGAGATACGCAAGTTGACCTAGATTTAAAATTCCATTCATGTCATTTTATACACTACGTTACCAAAAAAAAAAACGAAAGACAGATGGACTAAAGATAGAAAGAAAGGGAGAGGCTGGAAGCCGGAACGCAGGCAATACTACCACAGTCGCGCGATACACAATTGCTGCCATCACGCGTGTAAGGCCACATGCACTAGTTTTTTTCAAATCGACAGTGATAAAAAAAAACACTACCCATACCAGAGTTAGGTTTTAAAATCCTGAAAAACGCTTATTAGGAAATATGACATTATACTGGTTTACGTTTGAAAACATGACAGTACCCAGACATCCTAAAGTTTGGAAGTGAGGAGGTGGTAACAGCACGACTATCCTAGAAGAAAATGCATATTGGCTCCATTAAATATATATATTTGGGTTCCTTAGGACTTGCTGACAAATAATATGTTAAACGTTACGCAAATAGTCTAGGAATTACCAAATTATAGCCAAAAGAAATAGTGAGGGATGTCAGACAACACCAAAATCAGAATCGCTCAGTGGCAGATTTTCACCCCACCATGGTACGGGAAATGGGTCTCCATGTTAAATCCGATTTGATTGGAGCGCAATAAATGTAAGGCTAAACACGATTAGTCGGACTATAAATACTATCCTGTGTTGTCAGGGGAAACGGGAGTAGGAGTACTTTTTTTCAAACGATTGGGTAAACATGGCACGATTGGTTAGACCTGCCAATATAGTCAATTAGAGGCGTCAGGTCAGCACCACATTTGCAAATAAACTTACTACAGAACCTGTGCGTTGAGCACCAGTGCATATTTTTCTAAATAAAAGCCTGGGACATCGGCAGATCGAAATTGTGTTATATTCAGTGCCAGTCAACGTAACTGTGTATTATTCCATGAATTGTGGTAAGCTTGATATATTCAATATCTTTTTAATGAAAATTGAATGTAAATTGATAATTTATGTCTGTATATATGTGTGGTTCAGTAGCGAACATGAGGTACAGCCTATATAATGCTCCAACCTGAACAGAAGGTGTCGGAGGAAAGTAAAACTACATGGAATTGCCAAACAGTACACTGACACCTATTTTATTGACTAGAAAGAAATAATGCTGGAATTGCAGAGGCGTGGTAACCATTAGGGAGGAATATACTGGTGAAAATTGTTTCAGATGAAGATAGCAGTTGGCCTACCGCTCTGAACTCAGTGTTTGTTATGTATTGTGCTCAGTGTAGAACTAGAGTATAAATTAGTTCTGAAGTAGGAGGTACAACCTTCTTGTTTCAGGGACTGTGGTCCTAAAGTTATTGAGCAGCACCTGGTCAGAGCTTTGCTGAATCCAGAGGCGGACAGCATACTCCTTGGTCCATATAGCAAACAGTGAGGTGTCTCCAGAACACAGGGGAGCAATCGAGCAGAGGAGTCTTTTCCTGCCGCCATCACGAAAGATAAGCCTATGTGGCCAGCGGAGCTCAACATTATGTAACCCCATCTTAAACTGACATTGTATAAAAATAAGAGGGGAAATTAATTGTTTTAATGAACGGAACTGAGAATATCTCCAATACTAGTTCCAACCGAAACAAACACTTGAAGTCATGATGACAAATAACAACATAGCTTGAAAAAAACAAAACCAGTATTACCTCATATTACTACTACACAACTGACACACATAGGATAAGATTAATAAAATATGTCACTACAAGATTCATATTGATAAATTCTGTACATATAACTTGTAATTAAAATTGATTGTGCTTCCTGGTTCACTTTGTATTTGAATCAGGACACATATATATTAATGAAAAGTACTTAATACATATTAATATTTGAAAATTTACCAGTGACTCATTTAAGATAGTCTTATAGCATGTTACATGTGTGTGAGTGTCACAGTGTTGTCAAGTGTGGTGGAATAAATTAAATTGTTTATCTGTCTGTTGTTGTTGTGACTTACACTTCATCATATACATACCCTAGACATTCAACGTAGTCATCACAATATTCCAGAATAATTCTGACTGAGGTATAAATATGTGGTAGCAAGTAAGGTTATCCGAAAAACACTACACCTATTAGATACAGATACCTTCACAGCTGATCTCAGTCAGTACACTAAGTCCCCTATAAATATTTATAACATCCCACTTTACCACAACAGAGAACATCCGGTTCACATTAAACGATGATGCCTATCATCAGCTATCTAGGCAAAACATAGATCATCATCTTTCCACATTCGTACTGGTCACAATAGGTTGAGGTACCATCTATATCATAAGTACAGGATTGAGTCAACAGATCTCTGGTCCTGTGGCACCAGCCCCATGACAGTCGAACATCTGCTATAGTTCTGCCCAACTTACTGCAGTGAACGGAGTGGCATATGGCAGCAACAATTCACTTCTCTCCATGAAAAACTGTTTGGACATGTCAGGAACCTTGAGGGCGAACGAATAAGAAGATATCTGACTCTGGTAACTTCGCTGCGAGATGAAGGTACTCATACCGCTTAGCCAATTGGTCGGTCACAATCGTTATTCATGAATAGACTAATACGGTCACTATTTCTTAACGAAACAATGTGATATACGGGGTAAGAAATCTTATGATTTCAGAATATGGAGAAACAAATGCTGTTCATAAGTTAAATTATTTTATTCTTGGAATAAATTTCTATAAAAACAAACAAAGAAACAAAAGAATAAATAAATAAAATACATATACTTCGCTCCCGATTCTGATTACAGACCAAACACAGACCGAAAGCAGAAAATAAAGAGATCGTTTGATGTTTAGCTAGGCGGAAATATTTCCAGAACTAAGTGCAGAAGTATTTCAAATCCGTTTTTATCACACAGTAGACGTACTACTCACATAAATGCCGAAAAGGCGTTCCGCATACAGCACGCTACATGATTCCTTTCAGTTTTCATGCAGACAAATCTCTGTCCAATGATGAAACTCAATCTGAAGCGTATGAGTAAGTCAGCATGCATTCATCAGACTTACAAGAGAACATTGTTGATAAGTTTATGATATTTTCTACACTGTATAAGGGCAAAATGTTTATAGTGGAACTAATAAAATAAAATAAATATGTAAAATTGTGAACTAGTTTTCTAATTGTGTGTATTGCTTTAAGAATTTATCCAGTAGCGTAGATGGTGATGGGAAGGGGGGAAGCACATTGTCCACAATTGGGTGCCTTTTAAAGTTTTTATTTTTGTTTACTCACCTACCCATCCACCAACAAAAACGTGTGTATCCATAAGACTTGCTTCCTGTAATGTAAAACAAATACTGAACTCTATTAATAATTTACAATTAAGTTTGTTTACTACATGGTGCGCGAATTGCTTTCGTTTCTCCTCTAGTTCTGAATAACACCGGATGCGGTGTATTTGAGCTTTCCAAAATGCTTGTCCATAAAGGCTAAACCGAGAAGTATCGACAGTAGCACATTTAAAACCATAAACAAATAAATCGTAAATTGTCCACATTTATTTTATTTGGTTCCGATAAGGAGCGGAGAAGTGCATTAATAAGAAATTATCTGCTGGAATAGATGGAACATGAATGGAGACGCAAATCGAAAACTGAATCGTCAAAATATTTAAAGCACCTAACTATACATTCTTTTGCCTCAGCGTGGGAACATTCTTAAGAGTTGGCACTTACCTCCTTCCCAGGAGCAGGAGACAATGCCCCGGCGGTTGCAGCTTCCTAAAAGATGAAAGCAACAGAAAAATTGTAATGCACGTTTAACCTAGGAGCTGGTTACAGCTTCCGGGCTTAATGGCTGCACAGGAAGTGGAAGTGGCGACTTGGTTATTTCAGTTAACTATCACGCAGATGACACGAAAATTAGACCGTCATTCATTCATTCATAACCCTCCACTCCCAAAGGAACATAGGCCTTCAACAAACACATGCAAAGTCCTTCTGTCACGTGCCATCATCTCAAGTTCTTTCCACGTTCTCCTTATCATTTTAATCTCTGTTTCCAGCTCTCTTCTCCATGTGCTTCTAGGTCTACCTCTGTCTCTCTTGCCCTGGGGGATCCAGAACAAGGACTGCCTTGTAATGCTATCAACAGGTTTCCTCAGTGTGTGTCCTATCCATCGCCATCGCCATCGTCTTCTTCTCATCTCTTGTTCCACTGGCACTTGTCTGGTTCTTGTCATCAGTTCCACGTTGGTAACCTTGTCATACCATTTTAATCCCTCTATTCTACGCAAGCATCCATTTATGAAACTCTGTAGCTTTTTGGTTGTTGTTTTTGTTATTCTCCATGTCTCAGAGCCATACAATAAGACTGACTTCACATTTGAGTTGAAGATTCTTATTTTCGTGTTGGATCCGATTTCTCTTGATCTCCATATACTTCCCAATGCAATGAAAGCTCCTCTTGCTTTCTGTATTCTTATTTTGATATCACTGTCTGTCCCTCCAACTTTGTCTATATTGCTGCCAAGATATGTGTACGATTCTATATCTTGTATTGGTGTTTCTTCAAGTTCAACCCTGTATTCATTAACTGCATTTATTCTCATTATCTTTGTCTTTTCCCTGTGTATTTTCAGACCCAATTGCTGTGACCTCTCATCGAGTGTTTTCAATTTGTCCTGCATCTGATTACGGTTATGGGACAAAAGAGCAAAGTAATCAGCAACATCCAGATCCTCCAACTACTTAGTCAGAGTCCACTATTCCATTTCTGTTGTGTGTTGTTGATGTTCTCATAACCCAGTCTATTGCTAATAAGAAAAGAAATGGAGACAAGAGGCATCCGTGTCGCACTCCTGTTCTTATCCCCAATGGTTCTGTAAACTGTCCTTCATGAAGAACGCTGCATGTCATGTCTTCATATGTTTTCTTTATTAAATTAATGATCTTCAGGGGAACTCCATAATGCCTCATCAATTTCCAAAGTGATTCTCTCTACAATGTCAAATGCCTTTTCGTAGTCCACAAATCCGATGTATAATGGTGAATTCTGTCGTAAGACGGTCTATTCTTCTCTCCATCTTTGTCTCCCTTCTCTTCCCGTCTCTCTCTCTCTCTTCTTTATTCTCAGTAATTTTCACGTTACACTACGGTATTTTTGGCGCAGTAGTAAGCGTTTCTCTTTCTTAGATATCACGGCGCTAACTAATGGTTACTGAGCAAATATCGCAAACGCATCAACACCAGGTTATAACACATGGCCAGAGGATATACCTTAATTAAGAGTAAAAGGCGTCTTAAAGTCTAGAGATCCATTGCTTTATCGCACCTTATTTGATGGACTTGACGGAAAACGCGCCAGTGTCGAATTTCATTGTATCTGCCAGCGCTTGTATGCCTTCTAGGAGTAACCAGTAATTACGGGGCGGGGAAGCTTTCTCACGCAAGACGGTTCGCAACTGCATCACACGAGCTCAGGTTCAGGGAGAGAATTTACGTGTTATCACGTCGGAATGATTTAGAACACGTGAGAAGAGATTGATAAAATCTAGAAGCTTAGACGAAAACTTCACTTACACGCACGACTTGTAGGCCGAGTGCATCTACATGACAAGGAATTCTACATTATAAGCACTTTGGTATTAACCAAGCGGTGTTGTATGATTTCACTCTGTGCGGACTTTTAGGTTTCTGAGCGGACAACATTCGCAGTTGCAGAATTCAGTGTCCGGCGCCTGACGGTAACAGACAGCCAGTCTTTTGACCGATCAGCAGAACCAAAAGCCAGAGATCTCGTCAACTCCTAAGCAGAAAGGAGCATAGATCAACGCTCGCACGTGTAATGTCATATCACTGCAGGATGACAGCACCTAACAACCTGCGCCAGGGCTGACAACACAGGATTACAGATAAGTCCAAAAGCATAAGGATTATTTTCCTCCAGATATCTCAGAGATACTATTCAAATTCAAAACAGAACTTTCACTTAAATAACCTCCCGCTACAGTTGATATGTCGTACGACGGTCTATTCTTCTCTCCATCTTTGTCTCCCTTCTCTTCCCGTCTCTCTTCTTTATTCTCAGTAATTTTCACGGTACACTACGGTATTTTTGGCGCAGTAGTAAGCGTTTCTCTTTCTTAGATATCACGGCGCTTTCTAATGGTTACTGAGCAAATATCGCAAACGCATCAACACCAGGTTATAACACATGACCAGAGGATATACCTTAATTAAGAGTAAAAGGCGTCTTAAAGTCTAGAGATCCATTGCTTTATCGCACCTTATTTGATGAGTTGACGGAAAACGCGCCAGTGTCAAATTTCATTGTATCTGCCAGCGCTTGTATGCCTTCTAGAAGTAACCAGTAATTACGGGGCGGGGAAGCTTTCTCACACAAGACGGTTCGCAACTGCATCACACGAGCTCAGGTTCAGGGAGAGAATTTACGTGTTATTACGTCGGAATGATTTAGAACACGTGAGAAGAGATTCATAAAATCTAGAAGCTTAGACGAAAACTTCACTTACACGCACGACTTGTGGGCCGAGTGCATCTACATGGCGAGGAATTCTACATTACAAGCACTTTGGTATTAACCAAGCGGTGTTGTATGATTTCACTCTGTGCGGACTTTTAGGTTTCTGAGCGGACAACATTCGCAGTTGCAGAATGCAGTATCCGGCGCCTGACGGTAACAGACAGCCAGTCTTTTGACCGATCAGCAGAACCAAAAGCCAGAGATCTCGTCAACTCCTAAGCAGAAAGGAGCATAGATCAACGCTCGCACGTGTAATGTCATATCACTGCAGGATGACAGCACCTAACAACCTGCGCCAGGGCTGACAACACAGGATTACAGATAAGTCCAAAAGCATAAGGATTATTTTCCTCCAGATATCTCAGAGATACTATTCAAATTCAAAACAGAACTTTCACTTAAATAAAATCCCGCAACAGTGGGGGCTCGTCTGCGGGATATATCTTTGATATTCCTGAGCCAACTTTCTATTTCTGCTGGGTAGAAATATATTTTTTGTGTGAAATTTTTTGGAAAGAGTTAACATAGTAGGAAGTACATATTTTTTTAGGAGTACCATTGAGTACAGATAAAGCTGTTTCATATATGGTGAATTCAGTTTAATTAACTTTAATTTTAATTAAGTTAATTATATTGTAGTAATTTAGTGTGAGTAAGACAGCTTACCCTACTAGATTACAGATACATCATGGCTGACTTGGTCAAGTTTAGGTCTGCCACACTGCAGGTTGGAAAAGAGCTTGGCAAGAGTGGTGATGCTCTGGTCCCGTATGTCACGACGGAATGTGAAAAGTATATGGACAGAGAAGCCAAGAAATTAGAAGCTGAGAGAGAAGAAAGGAGGTTACAAGCAGAAGCTGAGAGAGAAGATACGTCGTAAGACGGTCTATTCTTCTCTCCATCTTTGTCTCCCTTCTCTTCCCGTCTCTCTCTCTCTCTTCTTTATTCTCAGTAATTTTCACGTTACACTACGGTATTTTTGGCGCAGTAGTAAACGTTTCTCTTTCTTAGATATCACGGCGCTTACTAATGGTTACTGAGCAAATATCGCAAACGCATCAACACCAGGTTATAACACATGGCCAGAGGATATACCTTAATTAAGAGTAAAAGGCGTCTTAAAGTCTAGAGATCCATTTGCTTTGTTGCACCTTATTTGATGGACTTGACGGAAAAAGCGCCAGTGTCAAATTTCATTGTATATGCCAGTGCTGGTATGCCTTCTAGGAGTAACCAGTAATTACGGGGCGGGGAAGCTTTCTCACGCAAGACGGTTCGCAACTGCATCACACGAGCTCAGGTTCAGGGAGAGAAATTACGTGTTATTACGTCGGAATGATTTAGAACACGTGAGAAGAGATTCATATAATCTAGAAGCTTAGACGAAAACTTCACTTACACGCACGACTTGTGGGCCGAGTGCATCTACATGGCGAGGAATTCTACATTACAAGCACTTTGGTATTAACCAAGCGGTGTTGTATGATTTTACTCTGTGCGGACTTTTAGGTTTCTGAGCGGACAACATTCGCAGTTGCAGAATTCAGTGTCCGGCGCCTGACGGTAACAGACAGCCAGTCTTTTGACCGATCAGCAGAACCAAAAGCCAGAGATCTCGTCAACTCCTAAGCAGAAAGAAGCATAGATCAACGCTCGCACGTGTAATGTCATATCACTGCAGGATGACAGCACCTAACAACCTGCGCCAGGGATGACAACACAGGATTACAGATAAGTTCAAAAGCATAAGGATTATTTTCCTCCAGATATCTCAGAGATACTATTCAAATTCAAAACAGAACTTTCACTTAAATAACCTCCCGCTACAAATTCCATTCCAGACTTTGTTCAACTATTATTCTCAAAGTGGCTATCTGGTCTGTACAGGATCTGTTTTGTCGAAATCCTGCTTGTTCATCTCTCCTTTAAATTAATGCTTAAAGCATCATGTGGGAATGAAAGGATATAGTATGCAAGATTAAAGAGAGTGGAAGTGCAGAATGTTAGACGGGCCTGCGCGCATAATTCTTTACCCTTCGAAAATAAAGTTCGTTCGTTCGTTCAGTTTCTTGTCTATGGACACTTTTAATCTCTCAAGGATAATCCTGTTTAATACTTTTCCTGGCATTGATAGTAACATTATTCTTCTATAATTTCTGCACTCTTGTAAATTTCCTTTCTTATGCAACTTAACCAGATATCCTTCCTTCCATTCTGCTGGTATCTCTTCATTTTCCCAGACTTTACCAAGTAATGTATATCATATATCTGTAGCCGTGTCGATATCTGCTTTGATGGCCTCTGCTGGAATACCATCAGGTCCAGACGCTTTTCCATCTCTTAGAAGCTTTATGGCTTTCTTTATTTCTTCCTTCGTTTGTCTTTCACCGTTAATTTGTTGCTCTTCTTCTGCTGGCTGGATGTCCGGAGGTTTTTGTGGAGCTGGTCTATTGAGAAGGTCCTAAAAATATTCTGTCCACCTCTTCATTTGCTCTTGTATATTGCAGAGCAGTTTTCCATTCTTGTCTTTTATGAGGCAACTTGTTAGACCGTACTGTAGCTAAAATATACAGGGAAAGCTCAACAGATCAGCTGTTGTTCTTTGACATACCTGTACCACCTGATCTGGTACATGCTCTGCTTGAATTAAGGCCTGGTATGCCATTAAAATAAAACTTAAACTTTGACAACCCTTTGAAACATTTATGGAACAGAAAGTAAGAAATATTTCTATATAAGTATAGTTGTGTTGAAATGGCCTCAGCTGCAATGACAAGGCTGAATGTGATCTGGTAAAGTAACATCAGTTTTCCTGTGAAGATCAAATTATACAAATCACTTGTATTATCTCTTCTCTTGTATGGGTGTGAGGGCTGGACACTCAATGCAGATACGGAGCGAAGGATTCAGGCTTTCGAGTATAAAGGTTATAGAAGAATTGTGCTCATTAGCTATAAAGATCACACACCAAATGTCTATGTTAGAGAGAAAATAAACACGTTTGCAGGCCACCAAGAACCACTTTTGTCAGTAGTGAAACGTCGAAAGTTTGCCTGGTTTGGGCATGTAACTAGTCATGACTCTCTTTCGATAATGATCCTCCAGGGACCTGTCGATGGTAAACGGAGAAGAGGAAGGCAAAGAAAATCCTGGGCTGATAACATCAAAGAATGGGCAGAGCACAGTTTTTCCACACGTGTATGCATTGCTGAGGATAGAGAGCAGTGGAGGACCCTGTCTGCCGATGCTTCCACCATGGCACCCCTACGACCCATGACGGGTTACGGGTTGAGATGAGATGATGATAGTTGTGTTGTAACACGCTTTATGTCAAAATATATCTAATAAACATACATATTTTAAATACAATATAAAATCATATTAGCATATATGTTATCTAATCATAAATAATCTTAAGTCCAGGGAACACAACAACACTGATCCAAATCGGACCCCGCCGTTACTTAGCACGTAATGGTAATTTAATTAAGACGGATAGATTAAGCATATTGCAAAATTTATTGTTTTGTGTTTTTAAGAAAAACATTTATGCATGGAGGCATATCTGGTGTCATCCTTATGTGATAATCAGATATGCACAATGCAATAGTATGTATATTTAAATGTGAACCTCTGCCTGTAAGGCTAATTACACCTTCATTGACTTTTAAAAACATCCACACACTTCCAGGAATTCCCCCCGTGGTGAAATAGTGTGAGAACCCAGCATTGCACAGTAAGCATGGAGGAGTCACTTAAGCCCTAGATGTAACTCTGGCTTTTACTTGGTTGCCAGAATGCAGGAGGATCTCACTATGGACCCCATGATAGGTAGGGTAGCTGAGAAGTGGCTCTGTGTAGGACGTGAAGATTCCTTGGGAGAGCTTAGAGCCACAGCATATTATTTTATCTCTGCATATTTGGAGAGAACTCCGTCTAGGCAGGTCCAAATCCCGGCTGAAAAAGGAGGGCGGCCTACACGGAGGCCGTAAGGAGGCAGCCCCTCCACCATGCAAAGGCACAACAGACCAATCACCTGTTTGCTTTAAACTTTTGATTACGAGAACTACAAGAGAGAAAACCGGACTGATTCTAAAGGTGACGAACTGAAACGGACTACAGACTACGACTAATGGAATTTGGAACAGAAGAAGTATAAATGGGAAAGAAGAGGAGCTAGAGGAAGAGATGAGGAAAGCAAAACTAGAAATCCTGGCTATAACGGAAAAAAGAAAAAAAAGGACACGGAGTCATGGATCTCTATGGCAACACGCAGCTCTACAGTGGTGTACCCACATCTAATAGAGCTAAAGGGGGCGTGGGTTGCACTGTGGCCAAAAACCAAAAAGATAGTATCAAGGGATAGAACTTTGTCTCGGAGCGCATAATGGTTGTAAAACTAAAAGAAGGAGAAACCATAGTCAACCTGGTCATAGTGTATGGGCCAAATGAGGATGAGAGGGCAGAGGTCAAGGAGAAATTCTTCGAGCTGCTTCAAAGGACAGTGGATGACTGCCTAGATGAAATTATCATGCTCGGAGATTTCAATGCCAGAGTTGGAAATGACCATGCTAGATGGGGTGGAGTTATCGGAAGATATAGAGAAGATAATCTCAATGACAATGGAAAGCGGCTCCTTAGATTCTGCAGTGAGCAGAATCTGATCATTACAAACACAAAGTTCCCCCATAAGCGCATACACGCATACACTAAGTGTGAACCAACAAAGAATGAGAAGTCAGTAATCGACTATGCCATTGTTAGGAGGAGCTCATTAAAATGTGTCTGGGATGCTAGAGTCTGGAGGAGGCCAAAGATTGGAAGGGATCACTACCTGCTTACAATCAAAAGAACAAATGAAAGAGTTGCTCAGCCTAGGAACTGCAAAACATCACGCAAGAAACTAAGTAAACGAACGGGAGCAATGAGCATTAAGACCTACAAGCTGAGAGAGCCAGAAATTAAGACCAGATATCAGGGGCTTATTGCTGCAGCGGTGAGAAACACAGAACAACAACCTGATGACTTGGAAATCCTCTGGCTTAAATTCAATGACATCATAAAGACAGCTGCTGCAGAAGCATGTGGTGAAGTCCGACTTGGGAACAAGAGAAAGAAGACACCATGGTGGACAGAGGAAGTCAAAGAGAAAATGAGAGTGAAGAAAATGGCATGGAAACAATACTTAGGAGCTAAAAACACAACAGGATAAAGGGAGAAATATAGAGAATATGTGACAGTCAGAACAGAATCAAAGAACAAGGTGCTAGCAGAAAAACAGAAGTCCTGGAAAGAATTTGGAGAAAAGCTAGAAAAAGATGCGCAAGAAAACCAGAAATTGTTCTATAAGACACTAAAGAACATGAGGAAGGAAAAACAAAACAATCTCAAATTTATAAAGGACAAGCAAGGCAAATTGCCTACTGCCCCGAAGGAAGTAATAGAAAGATGGAAAGAATATTTATCAGAACTCCTTCATGGTGAGCATGGTGAAGCATCTGAAATGATAACCACTAGCGCAGTAGAGCACACCAATGATGGTGAAGATGACATAAAGATGGAAGAACTAAAGGCAGCAGTAGAGAAAATCACGATGGCAAAGCAGCATGATGGTATAACACCAAAAATGGTTCAGTACATGGGGACATCAGGCGACCTATTACTATTAAGGGTCCTACATGCAGCGTAGTGGAACAAGACCATACCAAAAGATTGGGAGATTTCCATCATAACACCAATTTTCAAAAAGGGTGACAATCGACAATATGGAACCCATAGAGGCATATCCCTTCTCAGTGTCCCTGGTAAACACTACCCTAGAATCCTAGAGCTGTGACTAGGACGCCTAGCTGAGCCACAATTGGATGAGGTCCAGTGCAGATTCCGTGAAACCGAAGTACTCAAGACCTAATCTTCACACTCAGACAAATGAGTGAAAAGGCCCTTGAGTATAAGAGTGAGATCCATCTTTGTTTCATAGATCTGGATGAGGCGTTTGACAGAGTCCACTGGAGCAAACTTTTGGACTGTTTGGCAAGGAAGAACATTCCAGCACTTTTGATTCATGCTGTACAGAGCTTCTACAAGTCTTGAGGAAATTATGTGAGAACAGCAAACCATAAGTCAGAAGAGTTCAGGTCCACCACTGGTGTAAGACAAGGTGATATCCTGTCACCTTATCTTTTCATACTCCTCATGGACGATGTCATCAAGGCATGTATGGAGAGAACAAGAAAGTATTCAGTGGAAACTGGAAGATAAGACAGGTCTGTATTTCAGAGCTGGAATTTGCTGATGATGTTACCCTGATTGCTAAATCAGAGGCACATCTCCAATCCAATCTGCAAGTCTGGAAGGAAGAGCTAAAGAAAAGAGGGATGGTCATAGGCAGCTCTAAAACAAAATCCATTGTGATATCGCGAGAAGAAAGAAGACATCAGATTAAGCTTGGAGAACTGGTCTTGGAGCAGGTGACCACTTTAAATACTTCGCAGCTATTATTGACCGAAAGGGACGAATCAAAAAACAGTTGGCCACTCGAAAAGCAGCAGCTGGGAGACTTTTTCAGGCCATAAATCGATGATTCCTCAGCAAGAGAGAGGTTGGTTAGAAAACGAAGATGGCTGTATACCGCTCCATCTATGTCCCAGTCTTGACATATGGATGCGAGTCATGGGCAATGACTACAACCCACAAAAGCCAGATCCAAACCTCAGAAATGAGGTATCTGAGGAAGGTGGTTGAAGTAATAAGAAGAGACATGGTCCGCAACCAGACGATACGTCGAGGTTTAAAATCCCAACCCTGCAGACCCAAGTAGAACAGTCCCAACTAAGATGGTTTGACCATGTCTGCAGAATGAGAGAAGATCGGCTACCACGACAAGCATAAGAAACAAAGAGCCAGGGATCCAGACCCCCAGGATGACCCAGAGTCCGCTGGGAGGACAACATTAGACAATCTTTGAAGGACCGAGGACTAGAATGGAACCAGGCCAGGATGAAGAGAGCCGATAGGATAGTCTGGCGCTCTCTCTTCGAAACCTCTACACGTCACGGTAGAAAAGGAACGACTAAGTAAGTAATATTTGAAGAGCCCCTTTGGATCGTGGCTGATGCACAGTATGCCATACATTTCTTCTCTCTAGCTTGGGACCAGATGTGATGATCCTTTAAATGCCAGCCAAGCTGGAGAAACTGGAGCTCATGACTTTAGTTCAACACGTTTGGAAATGGCAGTAAAGTCACAGGAAAAGCCTAGGTCTATAGTGTAGATAATACCAAGGACTCATCAACCTGGTATTGACTGCAAAAGAATGAAAAGTTCAGCAGCTTTAGTTAAACAACAACAAGTAAAAAATAAATATACATAACCAATGTAAAAATATTCAATTACTAATTTGAGATACAGTGTGATACCTTTGTTTTAAATATATTCCCCCCCCCCCCCCCCCCCCCTTTTGCTGTTGAAAACCTGTCTGCGCAACTGGATTCATCTATCGATAAATGGATCAAATACATAACCAGAAAGTTCAATTTATAAACTTACGCAAATCAAAAGAGAAATGCTACCAGAATTTATGCAAAATGATGTTGGATATTCAAGCCATCAGGAGCTAAAACGCCCTTTTGAAAAATAAGACGATTCTCCAACGAAAAGCGAGTCTTGTCATCACCAACACATTAAAGGAGGGCAGTAACATGAATATGGTAAATGTTTGCCATTATAAATGTCAATAAAGTGCTCACGAAACTTGTCTACCAAACGCCTGCCTGTTTCACCAATATAGGTAAGGCCACACCTCTTGCAGATTATAGCATAAATAAGGTTTCTGGATTCGCACGTAAATGACTCTCGAATGATAATTTTTCCTTTCGGAAAAGTGACTGTCTGAGTTTGGAGTACAAACGGACAGCTCTTACATATACGGCGTGGCACGGTTTAGTACCAAAGTATGAAGGGCTAGTATGTCGCAAGCGACTGTGTACAAGAATATCCCTAAAATTCCTATCCCTACGATATGCTACCAAAGGTGTATCACGAAACAACTCTTTGGTATCAGGATCAGAGTGTAGAATAGGCAGATGTCGAAACAGAATTCTCTTCACCGCCAGACAGTGAGGAGGGAAAGTTAGAACCAGTTTGAGTCTGTCAGATTGGACAGAAGGTTTAGTAGTGAGTTCCGTCTGACGAGTGACGCGTGTGATACGATTAAGAGCATCAGATAAAACGTGTTCTAGATAAAGACGTCGGCAAAATAACTCGAGCATCTCTTGAGCTTGCTGATGAAAATCATCGTCATCGTGACATAACCGACGCAAGCGAAAAAGTTGAGAAAAGGGAATGGAATTTTTACAAAGAGGATGCGATGAAGTATAAAGAAGGAAACCATGAGCGTCAGTAGCCTTATAATAAACAGACGTTTTATGACCAGTTGGGCTAATAGTCACAGTGATGTCAAGCAAGTTCACTGAGGTCGTAGAGATTTCAGAAGTGAATTTGATGGCAGGATTGAAAAAGAGAACAGATGATGGCGCCCGAGTCACAGGTACATAGGGTTTGAGTCTAAGAGTTTCCTTCGTTTTATCTCGTAATTATATGCACAGAGTTTGAAAAAAAATTCTGATTTAACCTAAGACAAAACACAAGAACTCTAGCCTTAGCAACAAATTATGCAGATTAAAAAAAATAGGACAGCAACAGGGTGTCAAAGATATAATAGTGAAAATATCACTCAAACCAGCGTACACTCATTCATTCTGCCTTGGCCTCTCATCCAGGTACTCACGACTTTGCTCGCTGCCTCTTGGAACACCCTGATTTTAGATTTTCACACAGACTCAAAAAAAATGCAGTCTTCTGCCAAGAAGTCCCCAGTTCCAAAAGACGTATTTAACTCGGAGTCTCCGGGAACGACTACTTGGGTGTGCATATTTGTTCAAATGTCTGATTAAGTCACCTAACAATTATTCCAGGCGCGGGAGTTAGCAGAGCACAGTGTCAATAGCGTAGGTTTCTAGAAATGATGAATGTCAGGTCGGTGCCTTCCCTCAGTATAGGATTCACTTTAGTCACACCACAGATTTGTCCACAAAAATATATATATATATATATATATGGTCGGGAAATGTTAGTTAATACTAGAAGTATTTCGTGCCACCAGGCAGAAAAATTACGTAGAGTTTCTAGAAGAAATTAAGATCTGACTCCAAGGTCCAGTATTTATCATTACAGTCTTTGAAAACCCGTTATTGGGATATAGTATTTCTGGCTAACTCGGGTTGCATATGCACTGTTTAGACCAGTGGTACTTAAGAAACCCACGTGGTTCAAAATAAGGACTGTCTATTTCTTCACAAGTATGGAAACTACTACTAGGTGCTGGTAAAGTTAGGGTCACCCCAAAACTTTCACTGTGTGGAGGAAAAATAACACATATAATATAATAAACAGAATCTGTACTGGTTATAACTTACATTTAAACGTGCAAGCAGAGAGCTTTGCTTATCATTTAAACTTCCCGTGACGTAAGTTATATTTAAAAATCAGCAATCCTCATGAATATAGGAACACGTGCGTATTCCGTCACCATTCATGAGGCTCGATTCTAGAGTTTATACGTTAGTTTAGAAAAATACACTCGACTGAGTATTAGCAGTTAAATTAAATTCATAAATAGCTACAATTGCCGTTATAAGCTAGAAATTTAATTTTATTCTGCTTTCCACTGAATGCTTCCCTAGAAAATATAATAGCCTACCACTTTATTTCTCTTCTGCGCTAAAGAAATAGATTAAAATGAATTAAGCGATTAAACACTTTAACACTCACAAAATCTATATATCTATCATATTAATTACCTCAACCACAGAATTACAGGTAGTTGCACAACTTAAGAATAAGATTGCTGAAAATATTTCTGGAAGTCTAGAAGTTCGACAAATTGCCGAAACAAACTGAGATCTTCGCTAACAGCTATTCTGTTTACGAGCAACCTATCTACTGTGAGTCTGTGAGCGAGAATGAAATTAAAGTTTCAAACTCGGGCCAATATCTTAAAATCAGACAAAGAGCCCAAACTTATTTCGCCAAGCGAAATTATCTCCCCTACTCCCAACATTTACGTCCGCTTAACGCGTGTCGTAACTGTCACCTACTGACCACGATGTACGCGTGTCAGTTTCAAATCCCAGACAGCCTGACTCCAATGCAGGGCAGTTTTCACACTACAGCTGACCGTGGCCCACAGTGAGCGCCGTGTCAGTTTGGGATTTTCCAGACAAATGTCTGGATACTGGCCGGTGCAGATGTAAAGTATCACACCTCACCGGGACTTATGCCGAGAAGGAGCTCGCGCGCTCGGTGAGAATGTAGACGATTTGCTACGTCCTATGTTCAGCGAACCGACTTATCACGCCTTCTGACGCCCTGCAGCCCTGACGTCTGCGTAATATCGTCCTAGCGCGATTCTCAGTTTTAGAGAAAGGAAAACAGGTAAAGTTTGCGAATTATATGAAAATAATATTCGCAAAACGAATGGATGAAAAATATACAGGAAAAAACGAAATACAGAGATAATAAAAGAGAGAATTCGGGTGAAAGAATAGGAAGAAGATGTAGGAAATTAAATGAATATAAACCCTACGTGACAGAGCCTCCCCCCTTTAAGATATGGAAGCACTCCATGTCTACGTTATGGAGTTTAATTTCCTATAACCGTAGCTTCGGGGTGTCTGTCTTCTTCCCTCTCCTCTTCCCCCTCCATCTCTGTCCAATTCCTACTCAAGTCCACTCCTCAAAGTTTCCTTCCCCTGGAATGTCTCATATGCGCGCTTGAAAGAGCGTCGCCGCTTCTGACATTTTTGAAAGATTTCCTGTGATAGCGGTGGATTATCCCTGCCACTATCGTCATCTTCGTCAGTTTTGGCGATCGTCAGGAGATGGTCGGAGGTTGGCACTGGTTTTTCCAAGTATCTCTTTAAGAGATTTAAATGGAAAACCTTCTCCTTTCCTTCAATAGAGATCTGGTAGTTAGCCTTAGAAATCTTTTTCAGGACGGTAAACGGCCCTTGCCATCCGATCTTCAGTTGGTTGTTCTCGGTAGGGAGCAACACCAAAACTTTCTCTCCTGCTTCCAGTTCTCTCTCTTCCGCGACTTTCCTGTATCGGTTAGCGTGCTTGGTGCGTGCTCGCTTAAAGTTAGTCGTTGCTAGGTCCCACCCTAGTTTCAACCGTTCCTTTAAAACCGACACATATTTACTGGCTGAGACAACTGTCTCATCAGCCTTCTCGTCTGTCAGAGACTGAAGTAAGGCTTCAAGCGGGCCCTTAATGGGTCTGCCGAATAAGAGTGTAGCTGGCGGAAATCCTGTGGAAGTATGAGGAGATTCTCTGTAGCCAAATAATACTGCAGGAATACAGAGATCCCAATCTTCAGGTTTCACTTGTGCCAGCTTACTTAGCATCATGGTGAGGTTTCCATTAGCACGTTCCACGAGCCCATTATCCGTCAACACTTGCTGAGGGAATCCCAACCGAGTGAAAATCTGCACGAGGGCTTCTGCGACATGCTTGGCATCTGCGCATGTTAGCGGGATAGCTTCTGCCCATAAAGTGCATGTATCGACTAAGGTCAGGATGAACCTGTTCCTTCTTTTAGTCCTTTCGAAAGGCCCTAAAATGTCGATCACAACCCGTTCGAATGGTGTTCCCATTATTGGCATTTCACCCATGTGGACTGGGGGTGTCCGTTGCTTGGGTGGTACACGTTGGCACTGGGCACAGGATTTGACGTACCTGATAATATCAGTGTTTACTCCTGGCCACCAATAATGAGTGGTTATACGTTGGTTTGTGGCGTTCTGTCCCATATGTCCGCTAAAGGGAAGAGAGTGCCCCATTTCTAGGATTTGGCTTCTGTACTGTTTCGGTACTAGGAGCTGGTTGTAACCTTGGTCAGGCTTGCCCGTTCTCCGATAAAGTACGCCATCCTCAGAAAAAATGTCCCCGTGCTGTTTGGGTTCCTTAGCCATGGGCAGTTTCCTAAAGCAGGGTGCCAAAGTAGGGTCCTTGTATTGCGCTTCTTTAAGTTCCATAGGTAACAAATTAGGCGCAGGCTCCCGTTCCTTCTTGGTTTGCCCTCTTGTAGTTACTGCTGCCACAATCGGCTCTTCCGGTTTCCCAATACACACGTATCTCCCGCCAAGTATGACTGGGTAGATGGGATCATCCATAACAGCCGCTTTGATCACACCTCTGACAAAGTCAGAGTGTATCTCCACCAATGCGATGGGAAGCGCTGTAGGTGCATCACTCTTACGAACTCCACAAAGTTTGACGGTCTCTCCTGTCTCTTGACCGGGTTTAACCAGGTTTCTGGCAACAATGCAATCGTAAGAAAGCCCCGTGTCAAATAAGCAAGAAGTTTGAGAACCGTTCAAAATAACAATACCTCGCGTTGAGGGTCTATCCCCAACAGGTTGGGAATCACTGTCAATAATTCCGCCTTGCGAGACTGTCAATAAGCATCCGATGCGTTTTGGCTCGGTGTGCTCGGTCTGATCATATGTCCCGTGCTCAGGGGTTCTCCCTTTGCCACCTTGTCCTTTCTGGCTAAGCTGCCATGTAGGGCGGTCGGGTTGATCAGACTGTTTGGGGTGGTTGGGGTACTTGTTCTTGTAGAACTTGGATTTTTCAGGAGGGGGGTTTTGAGGTCCAGTTTCTCTGTGGTTATTTAGGTTAGAAGCCTGAGAAGATTGCTCTAGGTTATGTTTTCGAAAATGCTCCTCTGTCGGTTTCCGCTTTGTGGCCGGTAGTTCAGCCAGCGCATTGTGATAACGCTCAGACTTTTCCAAAATGTCTTCAAGTTTTTCTGCCCCCTGCTCAGCGAGAAATCTCCGGGTATCAGCAGACAAAGTGTTCTTTATTTGTTCAGTTAGAACAAGTTCCTCAAGACCTTCATAGGTAGAGGGGAGCTGCGAAAGCTCAAGGCACTTTGTTAGATATCCCTTAAGACGAGATGAGAACTGGTGAAAAGTTTCAGAATTCTCTTTCCGGCTGTTGCGAAACAGTTGCAAAAAATTTGCGAGCGTTCATTTCAAAGCGCTCCAGTAACGCTTTCTTCAACACATCGTAGTCGTCTTGTTGGCTACTTTCCAGCTTAGAATAAACATCATAAGCAGAACCTTTTAGGGCCTGGGAAAGTTTCATATTCAAACGCGACCTCTCTAACCCGTACAGAGTTGCAATTTTCTCAAATTTTTCTAACCATGTGTCAATCTTCTCATTTGGACAAGGAAAAGATTCTAGAGTGAAAGACATAGCAGTGAGATGAGTAGATTGAGTGTTAGAAGGATCAGTTAAGGAAGAATGAGGAGAAGACTCTCCATTGCTGGAGGTAGAGGCAGCGCCACGACTTTGGAACTCTAGGGTTTTAAGCGCCAACTCGTGCTGTCTCTGTTTCTCTCTTTCCTCATGCTGTCTCTCCTCTCTCTCCTTCTCATGCTGTCTCTCCTTCTCTTTTTCCCTCTCCCTGCGGATTTCCATTTCCTCGTCCATCCTCTTCTGCTGTAATAGCCGGTCTTCCGCTTCTTTCCTCCTAGCTTCTTCTTCTTTCCTCTCCACATCGTATCTCTCAAGTTCGTTTCTGACAAATGCTTTCGCTTCTTCTCCTTCCAGTCCCTCCTCTCTCGCTTCGTCCCTGAGAAGTTGTCTAAGCTTTGCCCTCTCGGCCATATTATGTCAGTGACTGAGACTGTTGGAGAAAGAAAATAGGAAAAAGAATAACCTGGTTCCTACCACTTACGAGAAAAAAATTACCAAAAAAATCAAAAGATGATATATTTAACCCTGGGATACCTCCTCCAAAATAAAATCTAACTATCGCTGCTATTATCGGCAATAAAGCACTCAATGCAAAACACGACTACGCCAAATAAATGGTAGTTAAGATTACAACTGAAAAATAAGTTGCTACAGTGGAAAAGCAAAAGAATATTGCAAAAATTAAAGAGAAAATAATCCCTTAATTTTTAAAAATCCACTATAAGTTCGCCCCTGAAGTCAGATCGGGTAAGGGAGGGAATTAATCTGGACAAAAATCCGAAACACACTCCTTAACTTAGTTCAAACGCCGTTCTGCCTCAGTACCCAGTGAATGTTATACACTCACCACTTTACCAGCATTTAGTATTACAATCAGCAGTTAACATATATCCCGACAAAATCAACCTGTAACCAAAATGTATATTATTCAAAGATGCTGTGGAAAAAAAAACTTATTAGTTTGTGTGGTCAGCACGCCCGTAAACAGATCGTTAGTCTAGGGGGTAATATTTTTTTAAAAGATACACAGTCAAAAGACATCACACTCTTACTCTATATCAGAATACAGAATCTTAAATACAAAATCCAGTTACACGAGACCAGATTTGTCGTAGCTCGTTGCTTAGGATTTTGGGTTCAATTACCGTTAACGAGCGACCATTAGTCGTACTCGTCTTCCTCTTCTAAGTTCAAAGACCGGAAACGAGCCCTCATTTGTCGTAGATTTTCGATAGGAGAATTAAGACTAGGTTTGGTCCCTTCTGAATAGGTTTGAATAGGTGATAGACTCAGTGAGAGTTCGTGAAAAGGTAATAGAATTTCCACACACGTGAGATGATAGATGTTGATATAGTGGCTGTCTCTGAAAGCGAAAAGAATTCTTCTCTCTCTCACCTATCTTCTACAACAGTTGTTACAGCGTCAGACAGACTACACCAATATACATATTACGTATATTTCTATCACTCACAGGCACGCACATACACGTGACGACAGGTAAACACACAGATGTGGGAAAACTATAACAATGATATATATATATTATCTAGAACGAGCTGACCAAAACACGATTATTAAGTTCAAGAGCGATTTTAATATCAGGAAAAATCGGCTCACAACATCAAAGAAAGTACATCAAGGAAAATACATATACACATAGTCATAAAAATTCAAGGAAAATGTTGCAAGGATGATAGCCCCGTTATAGTGTTAACTCTAGGTTTAGCCCGGCCCCGTTAAGAGAACAGATGATGGCGCCCGAGTCACAGATACATAGGGTTTGAGTCTAAGAGTTTTTCTTTGTTTTATCTCGTAATTATATGCACAGAGTTTGAAAAAAAAATTCTGATTTAACCTAAGACAAAAACACAAGAACTCTAGCCTTAGCAACAAATTATGCAGATTGAAAAAAAAAATAGGACAGCAACAGGGTGTCAAAGATATAATAGTGAAAATATCACTCAAACCAGCGTACACTCATTCATTCCGCCATGGCCTCTCATCCAGGTACTCACGACTTTGCTCGCTGCCTCTTGGAACACCCTGATTTTAGATTTTCACACAGACTCAAAAAATGCAGTCTTCTGCCAAGAAGTCCCCAGTTCCAAAAGACGTATTTAACTCGGAGTCTCCGGGAACGACTACTTGGGTGTGCAATTTGTTCAAATGTCTGATTAAGTCACCTAACAATTATTCCAGGCGCGGGAGTTAGCAGAGCACAGTGTCAATAGCGTAGGTTTCTAGAAATGATGAATGTCAGGTCGGTGCCTTCCCTCAGTATAGGATTCACTTTAGTCACACCACAGATTTGTCCACAAAAATATATATATATATATAGTCGGGAAATGTTAGTTAGTTAATACTAGAAGTATTTCGTGCCACCAGGCAGAAAAATTACGTAGAGTTTCTAGAAGAAATTAAGATCTGGCTCCAAGGTCCAGTATTTAATCATTACAGTCTTTGAAAACCCGTTATAGGGATATTAGTATTTCTGTCTAACTTGCACCGTCAGATCAGTGTTACTTGAGAAAACCCACGTGGTTCAAAATAAGGACTGTCTATTTCTTCACAAGTATGGAAACTACTACTAGGTGCTGGTAAAGTTAGGGTCACCCCAAAACTTTCACTGTGTGGAGGAAAAACAACACATATAATATAATAAACAGAATCTGTACTGGTTATAACTTACATTTAAACTTGCAAGCAGAGAGCTTTGCTTATCATTTAAACTTCCCGTGACGTAAGTTATATTTAAAAATCAGCAATCCTCATGAATTTAGGAACACGTGCGTATTCCGTCACCATTCATGAGGCTCGATTCTAGAGTTTATACGTTAGTTTAGAAAAATACACTCGACTGAGTATTAGCAGTTAAATTAAATTCATAAATAGCTACAATTGCCGTTATAAGCTAGAAATTTAATTTTATTCTGCTTTCCACTGAATGCTTCCCTAGAAAATATAATAGCCTACCACTTTATTTCTCTTCTGCGCTAAAGAAATAGATTAAAATGAATTAAGCGATTTAACACTTTAACACTCACAAAATCTATATATCTATCATATTAATTACCTCAACCACAGAATTACAGGTAGTCGCACAACTTAAGAATACAATTGCTGAAAATATTTCTGGAAGTCTAGAAGTTCGACAAATTGCCGAAACAAACTGAGATCTTCGCTAACAGCTATTCTGTTTACGAGCAACCTATCTACTGTGAGTCTATGAGCGAGAATGAAATTAAAGTTTCAAACTCGGGCCAATATCTTAAAATCAGACAAAGGGCCCAAACTTATTTCGCCAAGCGAAATTATCTCCCCTACTCCCAACATTTACGTCCGCTTAACGCGTGTCGTAACTGTCACCTACTGACCACGATGTACGCGTGTCAGTTTCAAATCCCAGACAGCCTGACTCCAATGCAGGGCAGTTTTCACACTACAGCTGACCATGGCCCACAGTGAGCGCCGTGTCAGTTTGGGATTTTCCAGACAAATGTCTGGATACTGGCCGGTGCAGATGTAAAGTATCACACCTCACCGGGACTTGTGCCGAGAAGAAGCTCGCGCGCTCGGTGAGAATGTAGACGATTTGCTACGTCCTATGTTCAGCGAACCGACTTATCACGCCTTCTGACGCCCTGCAGCCCTGACGTCTACGTAATATCGTCCTAGCGCGATTCTCAGTTTTAGAGAAAGGAAAACAGGTAAAGTTTGCGAATTATATGAAAATAATATTCGCAAAACGAATGGATGAAAAATGTACAGGAAAAAAACGAAATACAGAGATAATAAAAGAGAGAATTCGGGTGAAAGAATAGGAAGAAGATGTAGGAAATTAAATGAATATAAACCCTACGTGACAAGGTGGAAAAGACGATCAGGCGTGAATCTGATCGAATCGAAGGTAGTGATAGCATGAGTAGTGTCTTTCAAATAAGAAGGCAGAAAGCCAACTAAAGGCTGGGAAATACTATCAAGGAATTCGGAAATGCGTTCAGTGGGACATGAACAGGCTGAAGCAATAGGTCTTCCAGGGTTAGCAGTACCTATGATAACATAAATGCAAAATTTAAATTAAAAAAAAATAAAACTAGCTTTTGCCTCGTTTTGGCGATGCGATGTAACCGTATGGCTTACTACGCCACCCTTAGGATAGAAAGTACTTCAGCAAGTCTGATACACTAAGTACTTGTATTGGCTAGTTAGTACACACACTAGTCATAAACTAATGACATTATTTGTCCTGGTACTTATGAGTCCTTGATGTCATTAAATTGTGTTTGGATTTTTATACAAACAAAAAAAAAAGAAACGTCACTTGGTGAGAATAAGATCCGCCAAAGCTTAGACCAAAGAAGTAGATGAACAGAAGTAGATTTTACATTGGACGAAAAGAGTATATTGAATGTTTCAATTGGTATTGCTTTTTAAAAAAAATATATCTTCAACTGGAATAAACATCTTTTATATGAAAGATTTTGACTGAATTGAAATCAATACTGGAAGCGAAAGACAAAAGTAAGACAGTTGCTGTTTGATGAAAGCTTAAGTTAACTATCGACCACCAGTTTCCTCCACTATACGATCACGATCCACTGCTGCAGCGAATCCCGTTCAACCAAGTCGGTTATATTAGGGCACATCTCCAAATATAAAAGACCTTTAGGTCTGATTGACTTACAATGCAAATCCTTTAAGTCATGCTAACGATAAAAGCTTAAAAAAAAAAGACAATTTGAATTACATTAACTTCGGCGTATTCCAATGCTGTTGCCTGCTCACTAGCTGAAATTATCAATGCACGGGAGATAACCATGTGTATTTTACTTTTTCACATAAGCGTGGGGAATGAGCGATTACTCGAGTACTAGCAACATAACATTTAAAGCACGGATTCTTGACCTATATGCCCTCATGCCTACCCTGAGAATGGACTTCATGTTTATACTTTCCGTCTTTCCCAAAATTAATCAATAACAAAATAATCAAGGCATAATTATGCTGTTATTACAGGGAATTTATTTCTAGCCAATTCCTAAAATACCTGGTTTCGGTCAATAAGGAGAGAAAAACAGTTTAATGAGACTATACAATCTTGTATATTTAGACATAAGGAAGGGAAACCCGAGGTCTGTAAACAGTAAATTAATATTAGACAAACATAAAGGTATGTTTTCAGGCACTCGTAAGAAATAAAGAAGTAGAACACTTGGACAACAGAAAAACAACAGACGTGAGTGGCTTACCCAGGGTTCGAACCCCGTACCTTCCGTACGACAACTCGCCTAGCTATCAAGCGAATCACACCGACCCCACGGCCAGCTAGGCATCCCCAAAAAAGGATGCTTTACTGACTATTTATCAGTACGAAACACAAGATAACACCGGAAGTATACAGTGGGCAACTCAGCCCCTTAATGACGCAATCACTTCTGTTGTTCCCCTATTAACAGTATGTGTCAGTCCAAACAAGACAAAGACCTTGATACTGGGTCCAGTAAATAGTAGAAGACTTAAGGACAGTAGTATAGAACAGAGGGTAGGTTTCTGGTATTTTATAAACATAAATAACACATAAGAAAGGGAAACCCGAGGATTGTAAACAGTAAATTAATATTAGACAAACATAAAGGTATGTTTTCAGGCACTCGTAAGAAATAAAGAAGTAGAACACTTGGACAACAGAAAAACAACAGACGTGAGTGGCTTACCCAGGGTTCGAACCCCGTACCTTCCGTACGACAACTCCGCCTAGCTATCAAGCGAATCACACCGACCCCACGGCCAGCTAGGCATCCCCAAAAAAGGATGCTTTACTGATTATTTATCAGTACGAAACACAAGATAACACCGGAAGTATACAGTGGGCAACTCAGCCCCTTAATGACGCAATCACTTCTGTTGTTCCCCTATTAACAGAATGTGTCAGTCCAAAAAAGACAAAGACTTTGATACTGGGTCCAGTAAATAGTAGAAGACTTAAGGACAGTAGTATAGAACAGAGGGTAGGTTTCTGGTATTTTATAAACATAAATAACACATAAGGAAGGGAAACCCGAGGCCTGTAAACAGTAAATTAATATTAGACAAACATAAAGGTATGTTTTCAGGCACTCGTAAGAAATAAAAAAGTAGAACACTTGGACAACAGAAAAACAACAGACGTGAGTGGCTTACCCAGGGTTCGAACCCCGTACCTTCCGTACGACAACTCCGCCTAGCTATCAAGCGAATCACACCGACCCCACGGCCAGCTAGGCATCCCCAAAAAAGGATGCTTTACTGACTATTTATCAGTACGAAACACAAGATAACACCGGAAGTATACAGTGGGCAACTCAGCCCCTTAATGACGCAATCACTTCTGTTGTTCCCCTATTAACAGTATGTGTCAGTCCAAACAAGACAAAGACCTTGATACTGGGTCCAGTAAATAGTAGAAGACTTAAGGACTACTGTAATTGTGTTCTACTGTCCTTAAGTCTTCTACTATTTACTGGACCCAGTATCAAGGTCTTTGTCTTGTTTGGACTGACACATACTGTTAATAGGGGAACAACAGAAGTGATTGCGTCATTAAGGGGCTGAGTTGCCCACTGTATACTTCCGGTGTTATCTTGTGTTTCGTACTGATAAATAGTCAGTATCAAGGTCTTTGTCTTGTTTGGACTGACACATACTGTTTATAATAAGGGAACAACAGGATGTGATTGCGTCATTAAGGGGCTGAGTTGCCCACTGTATACTTCCGGTGTTATTAGTGGTGTGTTTCTTCCTGATAAATAGTCAGTAAAGCATCCGTTTTGGGGATGCCTAGCTGGCCGTGGGGTCAGTGTGATTCGCTTGATAGCTAGGCGGAGTTGTCGTACGGAAGGTACGGGGTTCGAACCCTGGGTAAGCCACTCACGTCTGTTGTTTTTCTGTTGTCCAAGTGTTCTACTTCTTTATTTCTTACGAGTGCCTGAAAACATACCTTTATGTTTGTCTAATATTAATTTATATTTAGACATGCGCCCTAATACAACCGACAAACCCTGCTTGTAGGTTAAACAAAATGAGGCAACATTTTTTTTAAAGGAGAGAAATGAAAGGGAAAGTCTATGAATATGCTTTGCGCATATCACGCCTGGCATACAACTGATTTCTAGGCTTTGTCTTCACACGGATCAGTGTTTAAAATCCAGATTTTAAAAGACAGGTTGTAACAAATGGGATGAATAAGTTGTCTTTGTCAACACTGGATATGCAGCTATTTGAGAGCACAGCCAACCTTAGGCCGATTTAATCTATTTTACCAACCAGTCCCTGTGCTCATAAGTGGGCCAGCACTCGGGTTCAAACCCCCTTTCTCCTCACACCCCCCCCCCCCCCCTCCCCCACCTCCCGCTTTGAAAACAATATAGAACGAAGATTATTACAAATAAGATGTCAGGAATGTATGCTATTACCACTGTTGTTGATATTTACCGTTGTGTATAGTGAACGTTGGTAAATGTAATGAGTCGTGGCTGGCTGTAAAACATTCTCACATAATAAAGCATTATCACGAAGCTTGAACGCACTGCATACAACTCTACACGTTTTAATCAACCATGTAATTAGAAGCAGAGAAACGGGAAGAGGAAGTTAGCATAAGGGCAAGTAAACTTTAGTAGGAAAACAAAGTAAACCACGGAGACCTATATACAAACGACCCCCTCAACACCCCCCCCCCCCCCTTTCTTTACGAGTGAACAAAGTCATTCATCCAAGAGTGTTTCTTGCGATCTCTTTGAGGTCTCTTAGGACAAGATGGTAGGAGGGAATGTTTCTGTTCTTTGCCAGCTTTCCCAGGACTAGAAGTAGCTGGAGTTGAAGGATTAACTTCTGGAGGATTTGAACTGTTCAATTCACTAGTGTTCTCCATGTCTGGCAAAACAACCTGTTGCTCGGGTAGAACTGGAGAGGAGAAACCAATTTCAAAGTCTGCGAGATCAGGAGTGAAAGGTGTTGTTTTAGATCTTAGATGGATTATGTTTCTGACATAGTGACTTCCATTCTCCCCTTCAACTAAATAAGATCTTTTAGAGAGCCTCTTTTCGATCCTTTCAGGATGCTAGTTTGGTTGTTCAAGGTCTTGATAGTAAACTGGCTGGTGAAACAACTTGGGCAGATCATGAGCAGTTTTATCATAATCCTTCGTCACTGATCTGTCTCTCTTGCTTCTACCTTCAATAACTCTACTGTGAAATGCAACAGGTTTCAGCGCAGAAGGTATCAGTGTACGTAGTTTCCTGTTACTCAGTATTTCTGCTGGACTTTGTCAAACCCTTGTCTTGGCGTATTACGAGGTTCAAGCAGAACCTCATATGCATCTGTACTGTTTTAAAAAGTCGTTCTCATCATGCTCTTGATGAGTTTCACAGCAGGTTCAGCCAATCTATTGGCTTTATGGTGACCTGGTGCTGGTTTAATATGAAGTAATCCACATCTATCAGTAAATGATCTGAACTGTGCAGACGTAAACTGAGTACCCGAGTCAGATACAATAATTTTGGGAACACCATAACGAGCACAATGAGATTTCAATTTACTGATGACCAACTGTGCTGTCATTGTAGGTAGAAAGTCTACTTCAATGAAGTTGGAGAAGTAGTCAATCAGGACTAAATAATATCGGCCTTCTATAATAAAGATGTCAGTGCCAACTTTCTCCCAGGGTGATAAACCTCTTGAGTGTTGGTATAAAGGTTCTTTATTATTCTTTACTTTCGTTTCTCGACATTCTGGACTACTGTCAGCCATCTGTCGAATCTCAGCCATCATGCCGATCCAAAACAGATAACTTCTGGAAGTATACAGTGGGCAACTCCGCCCCTTAATGACGCAATCACTTCTGTTGTTCCCCTATTAACAGTATGTGTCAGTCCAAACAAGACAAAGACCTTGATACTGGGTCCAGTAAATAGTAGAAGACTTAAGGACAGTAGTATAGAACAGAGGGTAGGTTTCTGGTATTTTATAAACATAAATAACACATAAGAAAGGGAAACCCGAGGCCTGTAAACAGTAAATTAATATTAGACAAACATAAAGGTATGTTTTCAGGCACTCGTAAGAAATAAAGAAGTAGAACACTTGGACAACAGAAAAACAACAGACGTGAGTGGCTTACCCAGGGTTCGAACCCCGTACCTTCCGTACGACAACTCCGCCTAGCTATCAAGCGAATCACACTGACCCCACGGCCAGCTAGGCATCCCCAAAAAAAAGATGCTTTACTGACTATTTATCAGTACGAAACACACAAGATAACACCGGAAGTATACAGTGGGCAACTCAGCCCTTAAATGACGCAATCACTTCTGTTGTTCCCCTATTAACAGTATGTGTCAGTCCAAACAAGACAAAGACCTTGATACTGGGTCCAGTAAATAGTAGAAGACTTAAGGACAGTAGTATAGAACAGAGGGTAGGTTTCTGGTATTTTATAAACATAAATAACACATAAGGAAGGGAAACCCGAGGCCTGTAAACAGTAAATTAATATTAGACAAACATAAAGGTATGTTTTCAGGCACTCGTAAGAAATAAAGAAGTAGAACACTTGGACAACAGAAAAACAACAGACGTGAGTGGCTTACCCAGGGTTCGAACCCCGTACCTTCCGTACGACAACTCCGCCTAGCTATCAAGCGAATCACACCGACCCCACGGCCAGCTAGGCATCCCCAAAAAAGGATGCTTTACTGACTATTTATCAGTACGAAACACAAGATAACACCGGAAGTATACAGTGGGCAACTCAGCCCCTTAATGACGCAATCACTTCTGTTGTTCCCCTATTAACAGTATGTGTCAGTCCAAACAAGACAAAGACCTTGATACTGGGTCCAGTAAATAGTAGAAGACTTAAGGACTACTGTAATTGTGTTCTACTGTCCTTAAGTCTTCTACTATTTACTGAACCCAGTATCAAGGTCTTTGTCTTGTTTGGACTGACACATAATAGGGGAACAACAGAAGTGCTGTAAAATGCAAGATGAGCAGCGTGTAGCTTCTGCTTGATTTCAGGTCTCAATGCTTTTGGGATAAGAATACGCTCTCCTTTAGTATTATGCCTTGTTCTGTTGTCTGGGTGTCACGAATGTCAAAATAGGGCATAAGCTCAGCTGGTAGATCAGACTTATTTGTAGGCCACCCATTCAAAATGGTCGACGTCAACCTCTGAAGTATGCTGTCTTTGAGAATTTCAGCTTTAATCTTGTCCATCATCACATCTGATATTTCAGGTAATCTTACAGGTGCATAAGCTCCTGCATCGCTCTCTCTATCAATTGAGAAATCCATTGTGACATTATGAATACAAACTCTGGATAGTGTTTCGGCTATAAGATGATCGGAACTTTGTACACATTTGAATTAAAATTCATTACAATGGCTTCAATACCCTTTAGCTCCCGATGGAGCATAGGCCTTCAACAAACACATGCCATGTCTTCCTGTCCTGTGCAATACACTCAAGTTCGTTCCATGTTTTCCTCATCATTTTCACTCAGTTTCCAGTTCTCTTTTCCATGTGTGTTTTTTGGTCTACATCTGCCTATCTTTCCTTGTGGATTCCAGAACAAAAACTCCCTTGTAATGCTATCAACAGGTTTCCTTAATGTGTGTCCTATCCATCGTCAGCGTCTTCTTCTCATCTCTTGTTCCACTGGCACTTGTCTGGTTCTTGTCATCAGTTCCAGATTTGTGACTTTGTCATACAATTTCAGTCCTTCTATTCTACGCAAGCACCCGTTTATAAAAGTCTGTAGCATTTTGGTTGTTGTTTTTGTTGCTCTCCATGTCTCAGAGCCATACACTAGGACTGACTTCACATTTGAGTTGAAAATTCTTATTTTTGTGCTGGACTTAATTTCTCTTATTCTCCATATGTTTTCAAATGCAATGAAAGCTCCTCTTGCTTTTTTGTATTCTTATTTTGATATCACTGTCTGTCCCACCAACTTTGTCTATATTACTTCCAAGATAAGTGTAAAATTCTACATCTTTTATTGTTGTTTCTTCAAGTTCAACCAATTGCTGCGTATCAGTAAATTCTGCAGTCTTTGATGTTATTGTTAATCAGAATCGACCTCACTGCACTTCGAGCAAACCCATAGGTGCTCAGTCTCCCTCAGCTAATTTCAAAGAGAATGACTGCTAATTGTACCGGTAGCACGCTGGTTGTACATACGACGGATGCATCCTCTCTCACGTCCATTTCTAATAGTCCTACTTTTGATGCCCAACTCCAACAGTCTCAGCCTTGTTAATTCGTCCTTTGCAGTGTCATTATCCAGCAGGCGATCATTAATAGTCCTTAGTATCTCTCCATTATCCATGCCCAGTGTCCCCACTATGGGTGCTCCCAAGGCCATTCTGGCAGATCTCTCATTGCCACGTACTCCTGCATGACCAGGACAGTAGATCACACCAGTTCTTGAAGACGTAAGGATTCTATTGATGTTTTCCATTCCTGCCTCAGCCATCCTTTCTGAACTTTCCAAAACATGGCTTGAGAGTCTGACAATATAACTGCCCTATTGATTGAGTTTCAGACAGCCGCCCCAATGCTGAAATAACTGCCTCTACCTCCATTCTCATGCTGGAAGTTTTTGTCATGTAAGCTCCACTCTGTTCAGCAATGACCCTGCCGTTTATTCTCGCAGAGAATTCCCATCCTGATTTCTCACCACGCACTATAGACCCATCAGTGTACACAATGGAATTATCATCCCCAGCTTGATCACTTATCAGCTGATTAATCTCCAGCTCTGCTTTTCCATTGCCCCAAGATCTGCACTCTTGCCAAGGCTAATGATGACCTGCTGGTAGTTTATCCAGTTCTCCCCTGACTACTCCACTCTTCCCC
This sequence comes from Oreohelix idahoensis, assembly GCA_024509875.1. NCBI lineage: Eukaryota > Metazoa > Mollusca > Gastropoda > Stylommatophora > Oreohelicidae > Oreohelix > Oreohelix idahoensis. The sequence continues at coordinate 32,585 of JAMPIV010016491.1, read as the reverse complement.
TTTGGATACATTTTCAACACTGGTCACCTGATCAATCGTAGCCTTTGCCTGTGCCATCCATGAGATCTCCTTCGTGATTCTTTGATGTCAGCTACGTTTTCATGAAATGGGTGTCTTTTGTCGGTGGTTACCTGCGTATTGGCTGTTGTCTGGGCCATAGCATATCTTGATCTAATCGACAGCAATCCGAGCATGAATCCCATTGTCACAGTGGGGGTAACATGCATACAGCACAAAACTTGTCGCATCCCTTCATTTTGAATGCGTTCCAGTCGTTCACATTGAGACACTGACAGCGTGAGTATTCCTAGCCCGTACTCGATTACTCGAGAAGCAGCCATTGTTTTTAATGCTGCCACTCCTCGCTTGCACTTCTGAATGATCAGTTCTTCATTATAAATGAACGATTGCCCATGATCAAACATTACTCCCAGATACTTCAGACTTGCCTTTTGATGTTCTGCCCATTTAAAGTGATGTCTGAAACGTCTGCTTTCACTATGGAGTTGTTCAAAGAGCACCACATCTCACAGGCATTTTTGGGATTGACCTTGGAACCGCATTCCTCACACCATTTAGAAACCGCCTGTAGTGTCTCTTGTATGCCTTGGACCACTTCCTGTCTGTCTGAGTCAGTTCTGTACATGAGTATGTCATCCACGAAAGTTAATGTTCGTCCCAGTCCTGTTGGTTGAAAGGTTGTTACTTTTGCTAAGTAGATGTTAAACACTGGTGATAGTGAAGAACCCTGGTGTAATTCCGGGCAAATGCGCATTGGTTCTGATGTCCAAGTTGCCAAGCGAAATGCAGCTGATCTCTCCATTAAGGCAGCTGTTATCCACCTTGTTATCCAAAGGTTTACACCACATGCCATTATACAGTCTATTAGGGTTGCAAAGTCCACACTGTTAAAAGTATCCTCTAGGTCAATTGCGAAAGCCACCGTTTCCCTTAGTCTTCGAGGAATTTGATTCAGTTTTGTTAACGATGTCTGCCAACGCTTTATGGTCATTGATGACTGTAACCGTCCCTTCATAAGTGTATTGGTCGAAGCTTTTCTAAACCATATACTTCTTCTTCTTCTTCCTCGTTCGACCTGAAAAGGACGTTGGTTGCGTTGTGTCCGTTTACAGCGAAGCTGTGGTAATTGCGCCTTTTGGTCGACACATCCGACTTTCGCACGGCATTTTTTTGGACCGGGTTTGCCTTCCCTCTTCGATCCCTACTCATCAGCCATACTGCAGTGATGCAGCCTGTTTCCAGGACCACCACGTGAGGTCGAGTAAGGTCTTGGTCAGCTCTGGTTCGCTGACCCTGACGCAGGCAGTTAAGTTATGGGTAGCTTACTGCATTCCTCACTTTTGATGCGTCTCGGGTCCCTAAACCATATACAACAGCTAAGAGTTCCTTCTCAATTAGAGCCCATCGTTGTTCAATTTCAGTTAGAGCTCTTGAAGCTAATTCTATTGGATGACCATTTTGTTTCAGGACAGCTCTGAGTCCATGGCTGCTACTATCAACTTGAATACATAAAATATTCATCAGGATCATAGTATGCAAGTACTGGAGTAGAAGTAATCAACTTCTTGATTCTCTTGAAGGCGTGTTCGCATTCAGCTGACCGGATAAAGAGTTCCTTACGGGTAAGTTCACTTATTTGATGAAGAACCTCTGAAAGATTGTTGAGAAACTTTGCTAGATACTGTACCATGTCGCAAAGTCTGTAGACCTCATGACAGTACTTAGGAACGGGCATGTTTAGTATTCTCTCAACCTTTTTTGTCCAGTTCAACACCTCCAGCACTAATAAGATGACCCACGAAGATAATTTCTTCTTTCGTCTCTTGAGCTTTAGCTTCATTCAGTTTAATGCCTTTCTCTTTACACCTATGCTTCAGCGCATTAAGTTTCAGATCATGGTCCTTAATTGCTTGCTGTATGTCTGATCCACAACCTGCAATAACTACTCATCAGCAACATTGATGCAACCATGAAGATCTTCCAGAGCTTATGCTAGATGCCTCTGGAAAATTTCACTGCTTACGTTAAACCAAATAGTAGTCTAGACCATCTGAACCTACCAAAAGGTGTAATCAATGTTTTAAGTTTACTATAATTCTCATCAAGCTTAATGTGTCAGAATGCTTCCTTGACATCCAGCTTTATGAAAATCTTGGAATTATTTATCTCAGGCAATACATAATCCAGACCTGGTAATCTGTAATGCTCTCTCTACAAGGCATCATTCAGGGGTCTGGGATCAATGCATATTCTTAAAGAACCATCAGACTTTCCAACAACAGCTATTTGGTTAAACCATTCAGTCGGTTCCATCTCTGGTCTTAATAAACTTATGTTCATTAGATTTTGAAGCTCTGCTCTTACCTTGCTCTTAAGTGAAAATTGTAATTGTTTGCATGGCAGTGCCTTTGGGCGAACATTAGGATCAATATGCAACAGCCTCAACCAGGACATCTAGATGGTTATCAGTGTTATGGCCTTTACCTGAACTGTCAGTAGCCACCATAGCAATTAATTTGTTTGTATAGACTGTCACAAACTGTAGATCCTGCAGAGTGCTGTTTCCCAGCAAACATGTAAATCTATTTTTCCACAACAGTAAACCTTATATTGTGTTTTATCCCAGTCTTACTTTCAATACCGTAGCCTACGTTGCCGTTGGCTGGAGAGCTTGAGTGCTCCAATGATCCCGGAGCTATGCCGGCGGGAGTTTTACTCCTGGCAGAGTCACCCAAGCCGGATAGGTCCTTGGTGAGGGGCCAGACAAAGGGGCTGTGGAGTAGGTGGAACCCTACAGGTGTAGATGCAGAACCCACCGGCGAGTGGTACAAGGTCTGGTCTGCACCAATCCATCCCCACTTCATGGGTTAAATGCTTTCTTGCCTCATTCTTCACTGGTTGTCTCCTATCCAATAATCCCCATGGATGACGGAGAGATGCAGGCCAGCGGACATTGAACCTATGTCCCTCTGTGACAGCCTTCTAGGTGGCGGGGAACGCCAGATATACCATCACTGCAGAAGGGTTGACAAAGCTGACTGAAGAATGAAGAATTAGCTGACCCAGATTGTATATGCTATCCTTCTGGCAGGACGTGACGGATCCTGGAATACTGATACACTGGACTGCCTCCCTTCGGTGATACTTAAAAATGCATCCATACCCCCCTGAAATCATGTACATGCCTCAAAGACAACAGGACTCTGTAAGAGCTAGGGTGTCGCATCGGTTTATTCAAGATCCGCGCTTCTCTTTCGTTACCTGGGGGATGGCAGTATACTACTAGTAAAACACATAACACAGACACACTACGCATCCTCCAATTCAACATATCAGGAATCCGAAACAAAAGACTGGAACTAACCAAGCTTCTACTGGACCGTAAAATCCAAAATGCAGTTATCCAAGAAGCAATGCTACCAAAAGTCACCACCTTCCATATCACAGGCTATACAGTGTACCAGTGCAAGTATATACAATTTCAAGGATTAGTGACACTTATCCGGAATGACACACAGGCTGAGGTTTCCGCTCTTGAAACCAATGAAGAAACATATCTACAGGAAGTGATAGTCTGGAGCGTTGGAAAGCCATTGAAAATCATTAACATTTACAAACCACCAAAAACAACACCTTGCTCTGAAGCCTTTCCATACCACAGACATGAAAGAGAATGATCATGCTGGTGACATGAATGATCATTCACCTCTGTGGGGGCTACACAGACAGGAACCCAACAGGAATAGCTATAGAAGAACTCAATAACACTACCACACTTATCCTACTGCAGAATGCTCACACCCCACCAACACTGCTCCACTGCGCCAGTGGAAACACAAAGCAGACCAGATCTCACCCTAGTAAACAGTAGATATCCACCCACGTTGCTCAGTTAGAGTGCTTGACGACATCGGAAAGTGACCACAGAACCCATCCTCCTTGAGATCACAAACACCAAAGAAATAAAAAGAAATTGCTTAACATCACCCCCGATGGAACTACAAAAAGGCTACTGGCATTTCTTCAGAAGACAAATACGACAACGATTCGAGGCCATCGACATGGCGCTAGACATAGACAAGGTATATAGTAAAATCACCACAGCACTACTGCAGTCTGCAAAAAAAGCCATTCCACGAGGATGTAGGAGAAAGTTTAAACCTTACTGGAGTACAGAACTGGAGGCCGATGTAAACGAGAGAAAAAAGCAAGACGGCAAGCTGAGAAACAGCCAACCCCCGCCAACAAAGCAAATTATAACCATCTAACTGCAAAAGTTAAACTTCTGAGCAAACAAGCAAAAAAAAGAAACATGGGCTAAGAAATGAGGACAGTTATACTTGCGGAAAGACAGAAAGAAAGCATGGTGCCTCACATCAAATCTCTCAGGAATTAAAAGAAAGAAAACCCCTGAACCCATCATTGCAAGCACCAAACCGCTAACAAGGAATGCAGAGAAAGCAGAAGTCTTCAATAAGCACTTTGCCAAAGTAAACAAAAAACAACCACGCAAGAGACTTGACAGTGCCATCAGATCACTCACCAAAATGATGGAGAAACAGCCAACAGCTAGCTGTGAGGTCTTTGAAAAGGACTTTACTCTTTCAGAACTCAAGATGGCCCTTAAAAAATGCAAGAAAGGAAAAGCTTCTGGACCTGTTCGGCTCACTAACGAAATGATACCAAATCTCTCAAATTATGAACTCTCCACCATCCTTGACCTCATTAGCAAGACCTGGAGAGAAGGCAAGTTACCAACAGACTGGAGAAAAGTCAATATCATCCCAGTCCTTAAGAAGGACATACCATCTAATGAAGTAACAAGATATCGACCGATCTCCTTGACATAAAACCTAGGCATGATCACTGAAAGGATGATAAATGAAAGGCTATATTGGTGGCTAGAAAGCAATAAGATCTTAAATACTAATCAATCAGGTTTTAGAAGAAACAAACAGACAATGGATCAGTTGATACTATTCAACCAAGAGATGGTGTTACGGATGGGGTTTTCTTAGTTATTAGAAAATGGTATATTGCAAAATGGTATATTAGACAAGTTCATCACAAGATGGATGCATCATGCTATTCATACGAATGTCGATGGGTATACAGATGATGATAAAACAGTTCATATAGCAATCCAAGTACTGAGGTGGATGGGTCCACATAAAACTTGACGTTTATTAACTTGAAGATATAAGTTCATTGAATTGGCATAGTATATAGTACATACATGATATTGAATCCTCCAACAGTCACGTCTCATCTAAACATTTCTGGCCGCTGTACTAGGGGTGCATACTAACGATGATCACCCAAGTAATGTGGGCCAGATAAAATGCAGATGCTTAATTATATTGTAGAATACTTCTCTACTAGGTAGACTTCATAAGTCTGGAATCATCTTAAAAAAAGTGGAGGCCTTCAAAGTTACTTTAATGCCACATAAAATACATTATTCCTCAACAATTCTAGGAGCTAGAAAAGTACGTCCTTTTTGACGACTACAAATCACGAAAGGCCAAGAAACAACCGTTTCCATATATTAGTGCAAAACGCATTACGTCATAAACTACCGATAACGTATTAAATATATCGCGTTCAATTATAATGAAAACCCGTGCAAGTACATGGTTAACCACAGATAGACATATTACCGCGTAGATTAACTGCTAATAGCCTAAGTGTGGTCAACATGCAAAAATACATTAATAATCTTCCTTAACTTATAAGTGATGCGTTCCAAGACCAAAAAATTGTGCTAGCAACATTTATTGATCTAAGACAAGCCTATGATCGAGTCTGGAGGATATGATCAAGTCTGGAGGATAGGCCCCCTCTTCAAAATGCGAAGAATGGGAATATGAGGGCGAATGTACAACTGGCTAAAAGGTTTTTCCACAACTGAACAATCCGAACAACATTCAGTGGAACAACATCAAAACAAAAGACCCTGGAGGAAGGACTGTCTCAGGGATCAGCACTAAGTTGTACACTGTTTCTTATATTTATAAAGGACCTCCCAGATGTCATCACCTGCCAAATGCACTATTTGCTGATGGACAAAAAGAAAATACCTCCAAACCATCACCAAAAATATGAACAAAAACCTGACAACCATCTCTGCATACTGCCAGTTCTGGACACTTCAAATCAATGTAGAAAAAACGTTGTACGGCCTGTTCAGTCTAAACAAGAAAGTTAATGATAAAAACATTGAGGACTGGATGAATGGAGAGAAACTAGCATACGAAGAATGCCCGAGATATCTTGGAGTCGAGCTCGAATATAGACTTACCATGAGATCCCACATAGACAAGCTATTGAAAAAGCATCCACAATACTTAGGTTCATCAAGCACCTTTCCTCCTGTGGGTAGAGAGCAGACCAGCACTCATTACGCCAACTCTATACTGGATATGTGTGCGCCCAGTAATTGACTACTAGCTCCCTCTCCAAACTATTGCAAGCAAAAGCCTCCAACAAAAGCTAGACAAAGTCCAAAATCACGCTCTACGGTTTATAAGTGGTGCCATGATGACAACGCTGACAGATGCATGCGAAATCAACACTAATATTGAACTCTTAAACCTAAGAAGAGAAGTTCAGCTGTGGAAACATACGAAAGGTATCTGAGAATGGACACAAAGAAGGAGAATAGGAAATTGATAGAGCAGTGGCACCGAAAACACAGAATACAAAAGACATCTTTTCTTAAAAATTCAAAAGAAGCTTGCATCAAACACCACCTACCAGCAGCTAAAAAGCCAATGGTAACTGTCAATAATGAACAACCTTTTTGGCAGGCAACTACTCCCATAGTAAGAACTGAACTCTCTGACTCCTCATGAGACAAGAACACTCTAGTACCACTACTGAAAACCATCGCTTTAGAAACTATAGACTCACATCCACAAGACATCATCCATGTCTACACAGATGGATCTGCATTTAAAGCTACCACCAATGCTGGATATGGCGCAGTGATAAAATACCCCAACCTGCACCCAGAAGACCAACCTTGCATCTTTGGACCTTGCGGAGAAATTTGCTCCAGCTATGATGCAGAAATAACAGCACTAGAAAAAGAATTTGTGCCGAATAATCGTACTCAGACTTTGAAAGTGGCATCACTCCACCTGAGGGTATCGTTATATTCTCAGACTCAAAATCAGCACGTCAAGCTCTAGAAAGCAAAATGTCTCCTAATATTAATAACATCTGTAGATTAATTGACCAACTGTTCACTTTCTATTGCGTCGAAGTTACACTTCAGGGAATCCCTTGGCATGTCGGAGTCTCATGAAATGAAAAAGCCGATAAACTATCCAAAAGAGGAGCAGCACTGCCCCAGTTCCCATCAAGTACCACACTGCAAACCTGCCAACAGATCCTGAGAAACAATTATAAACAAGAATGGCTAAACCAGTGGGCTACCTCCCAGACAGGGCGTCCATTCTTCAAACATCAAGCTAAACCAAACCCTCAAGATCCAGTTAAACAACTGAAAAGAAGAGATCAGAGTCTAATATTCCAGCTGAGAACAGGCCATGCCCCCGTCAATAAACATTTAAATAGAATAGACCCACTACGTGAACCAAACTGTCGGCACTACCAACCCCATGAGGAATCAGGTGAACACCTACTGTAACAGTGCCCAAGACTAACTGACCTGCGACACCAGCTACTCCCATCACACCCAACCATCCACACTACACTCTACACATCATCACAACAACTGAGGAAGACTTGCACCTTTGTCAGAGAGGCAATGGGCTGTCAAGAGCTACCTTCTCACAGCTAAAGGGATTATATCATCACCATCATCATCCCAGTTTTAGGACTGTCAGAAGTTAATATAACTTCTCCCTGTGGAATCAGCTTAGTATCAATCCCCATAACAAGCCTCTGTTTTGTGGGTAACAATTGTTCGTGCACCACAAAGCGTTGACAGATTGTATTCACATCAGCTGCTATTTCTAGCTGAAATTTTATCATTTTCCCATTGACAATGAGTTGTGTAGTTGTACAAACTTTCTTAGACTTCACAGAAGCAAGAAAAACTTCAGAATCTTCCACTGATTATGTGTGAACAATGTTAACCTTTTTGCATTTCACTTTGAAATGGTTTCTTCCCCCACAGTTTGAGAAAAACTTCCCCCATGCAGGACACTCTTTTTTTTATCAATGGATGTTTCTGTCCACAGTAATGACATTCCTTTCTAGATTGAAAGTACCCATTGTCAGTGTTACTTTGACATACTTTACCGGCAGGATGTCCAGTGTCTCGCTAAGGAGATTTATGGTTGAGTGGTTTTTTTCTGTACCATTTCAACTTTTTCTTCAGAATGTTGTAATGTGTTATTCAGCTCTCTTATTTCTTTTCCTGTTTGCTCAAAGACTCTGTAAATGTGAATGGCTCTCTTTATATCGAGGTTAGCTTCTTTCAGGAGCTTCTCTTGTAACCTTTTAATGACAGTAAAGACAATTTTGTCTCTTATCATACGATCCTTGTCGTTAAAGTTGCGCAAGTCTGCCTTAGTTCTCAGCTCAGTCAAAAAAGAATGAAAGGGATCTTGAAGAGGTGTGTTCCGAAATCTGAACGTATGTAATACTTCATTGCTTCGTGAGCTGCAATGGTTCTGGAGCAAAGCGAGAATTTTATTAGGATTAGAGTGGTCTCCCTCCTCTGTAAGTTGATAAAAAACTTAAACAGCCTGAGGTCCGGCACAGTGAAAATGATGGCCACTTCTGCAACATCCATATACAGTTCTAACTGTCGTCTCAATTTACGAAACGAGTCTGGTTCGACGTTATTTACGTCTAGACAGGGTGGTAACCGAAACAGGGACAGTTCTGCCATTAAGAAATGTCTTATAATGGTATGCACGCAATAACCTACCAACAGAAAAGCTAGACTTGGTTTTACCAGTTTATCGTCCCGTCACCTCAAGTCTATGACGCCAGCATACGTGTTACAAGATATTCAGCAGAATAGTTTAAATTTTGTAGAAACAAACACCGCTGCCACTATGTTGATATTTACCGTTGTGTATAGCGAACGTTGGTAAATGTAATGAGACGTGGCTGGTTGTCAAACACTCTCACATAATAAAGCATAATCACGAAGATTGAGCACACTGGATACAACTCGACACGTTTTAATCAACCGTGTAATTAGAAGCAGAGAAACACGAAGAGGAAGTTAGCGTAAGGGCAAGTAACTTTAGTAGGAAACAAAGTAACCATGGAGACATATATACAAACGATCCTATCTAAAAACTGTATTTAAAAAAAAGAATTTGTATTTATTAGCTATATTTTGACTGCAAACGTTTTAAAATAAAACTGTAGTCTTAAGTCCAGGGGGCCTTATTAGAATGATCATAATCGGAACTATCAATTATTAGTCCCACTCTGTTGGAGAGCGCTAAAATTCAGCAAGATTTAGAGTGAAAAATTCTTGCTTTCGCAAAGCTTTGCTTTACAAACCTATGGAGGTCACCTCTCTGTGTGTGATCATCATCCATCGAGTCTAAATTATAGGTGAAGAGATTTCAAATCCATTAGACATTGTTATTTTATTTATTTTATGTTATTTTATTTATTTATTTTTGTTGAATAAAGTAATTGTCAAAAGTGTTCAGTACATTTTCCAGATGCCTCGAAATATCAATTTGACTCTAATGATTAAGCAAATGTGATAAATTTTCATGGAAGCTCCACATGCATCACCTAGGAAAGGATACCCCAACTGGCTAATAACCTCTGGTATCAAGCTTCATGAATTTCATTTATGGATGACAACCACTTACATACTGCCAACTTTTACAAACCACACTTCTTCTTCTACTTCTCCCCTTTTCGCGCCTCATGGAGCATGGAGTTATTATTGTAGCTAGTCGTCTTGCAGGAAGCCTACGTTAAAGCACCCATGCACTCTTGCAGTGATAGTTTATTTATCAATATAGTTTACATCATGAGGTTGCTAGTCTTAAGCACAACCTAATATTACTCTCATCTTAACGACATGGCTGAGGTAGCCGTAGTCCTATTTTGGTTTCTTGTCAGGAACTATACGAGCCTCAAACAACGCTAAGAATTAAATATTAAAGATTATTTGAGTATTTTGTCAACAAGTGTTTAATGTGTATATTGCTTTGAGGATCTATCCGCCGATAACTGGTTCAAGTTCGAAAGCAGAAAGATCATTATCTAAACTTAAACTAATCAAGAACTATACGCGCTTAACTATGAGCCAAGATAGCATTTCGTCTTTGGCTCTTCTGTACATTGAGAACATTATTAATCGTGGCTGTTATGTGCATTGAGAACATTATTAATCGTGGTTCTGTGCACTGAGAACATTATTTATCGTGGCTCTTCTGTGCATTGAGAAAATTATTAATTGTGTTATATGACTTTAAGTACGGTATTACAGACTTTGTTGCAATGAAACCTCTTCTCTCTTCCCACCACCCCTTCCCTCCCCCTAAGGTACTTTCTTAGGAATTTTTTTAACTCTTTAAGTCCCAATAGACTTTATAAAGGCTCAGGGGTTAGACGCGCTTGACCCAATCGACTTTAAAAAGCCTTTAGTATGTGTGCCTCTGTTTGAGACTGTTTCTAATTATAACTACCCACAAAGTCATTTCCGACTGCAAGTACATTCTTTTAAATACCGCACGTGTTTAAAAATGAATGTGTTTCTGTTTTGAGATATTTATTTTAAATTTTTTAAAGCGATTTTTTTAAGCGCATATCCTCCATTTTACCTTGAATAACTAATCATTTTTTTTAAGCGTATATCCTCCATTTTACCTTGAATAACTAATCATTTTTCAATGAAAGCTTTTATACTTGTAGCACAAGAATAAAGTACATCCAATTACCTTCAGTTTCATATACAACAACAAAGTTATTTATGCATATGAACATTTTTAAAAATTATTTCCAAACAACAGCAATAAAAACGCACTGGGGTGGCCATTTTTGCTTGGGCCAAACCCACTTTTTTGCTTGGGACTGAAAGAGTTAAGTAGCTTAGATATTGTAGAAATGTTTTTATTAATCATAATTTTGAAGTTTTAGTTCCATCATTTTTCCATCGCACAGTATCTTTGTACAATTTATTTATTTATTTTAAAGACAAATTTCTGTATGTTATAATTTATTTCACTTCTTTCGCAGGCCTTTAAAATGTCGTAGGCCATAGACGTCGCACTTGTAGGGAAATACTGCTCTGATGTAATTAATTAAATGTGTAAGTGCTCGAATTTTTAATTATAATATTTTGAAACCGTGGAATATCCCATGTTGTTTTTCTGTTCTAAAACTATGAATTACCGCGCCCCAGAAAAAGACATTTTTTATTTTATTCTTGCAAGAGAAAGCAGTAGTAAATGCTCGTTAAAGAAGTTAATGATTTATTATGTAGGTTTGGGTTTCTTTTTGTGAAGTATGGTAACTGTTTAAGTCCATATTATTACATACAAGTTTCTTATAACATAATAAGCTATATCCTGTCTTAAAAGTGTATGGTGTCAGTAAGATTCTCTTAATAATTTCACGCGACTTCACATAAAAATCTTACTCAAGTATTTCACATTTAAATATTTTAATAACACTTGGCTTACGTTCTGAGTGGAAATTTAACATTTTTATAGTTATTTCTAAAATGACTAGTTATGCTGTGCCACTTTGAAAGGTGTACAGCGTCTAGCATTAAAAGATCTAATGGCTGTTTTTGTTCCTAGTTGTATGTAACACAATCTTCGGTCGTATTACAATATACGCACAATCTTCGGGCGTATTATTAAGTTAAATATTGAATATACTTTAATTATAAGAAAGCTATCGTATATCACAAGGTTTCGATAAGGAATAATACTTACCTATTATTATTCATGAATCATCATTGTAAGCATACGACAGGTAAACAGTACTTCCCTCTCGCGGTGGAGTTACCAGAGTCAGGTACCCACTTACACAACATTGATTTGTTGCGTTTCGTAATTACCTCAAAGTCAGTTCTTGGCGTACAACATCGCCTAGTTAAATTCAAGACAGTCAGTCGAAACCCTTAACGCCCAGTGCTCCATATAAAAATATCATATTGGGCTGTAAATTTTGAGGTATGATGAAATGGTGAATGCCCGTTTGGTTATATACATATTTGACTTCATAAATAAGTGAATACTATTCATTTTTATAAAACAAGACAACCTTAAAAATTTAGCCCTCTGTCTAAAACTCATGAAAAAAGTATAAAAACTAGTAATTCAGCATAAAAATTATGTGAGCGATGCTGGGGTTAACGGGTTATATATCAAACAGTATAGTTAACTCACTCACTTATATACAACTCATGTTTTAACAATATCTTCCAGACTGTTGTGTTATTAAATATATCACAACACGTTTGTTAAGTTAATGTCACGCCTTGAAGAAGCAGACTTGCACTCTTTATTGTAAGATCTAAAGTGTATCTTTACGAAACTATGACACAAGGTCTTTCAGAGCAAACAGAATGATCGATACATTAAACCTGTCTGATACAGAAGATTCATTCCGTAGTGTCATCGGTATAGATGACCAGACAATATTAATATATACTTGGGTTGTCTTTAGTACAGTGTGTCAAATAATTAATATCTTTGGAATCGTCACAAACATTATCAACATCGTCTGCTTCATCAGTCAAGGTTTTAAGGAGTCCATCAACATCAGTCTGCTGGGTATGTTGTTACAACTGAAGACCATCTTTTTGAATTTCCGGACTCGTTTATAATTCTACATGTATTGTTTCTGTTAAAAAATATTTATGATGTTAAAATACAGGATATATAAATTATTGGAGCAATTGGTGTGTAATTTCCTATTAAATACACTTTGTCACATATGCCGGCTGTTGGGCGCTGTGGCTGCACTGGGCGCCAACCTGGGACAAAGCGCTAAAAGCTATTTTAAATAAAAGAACAAAATCATTACATTTTAAAAGAAACAGACTGTTCACCTAAGCCAAATATGTCATCGCGAGACATACAAAATTATTTAAAACAGGGTATCGGCTTTCTGGGTTAGGCGTTTTAGTTAGAACCTACACTTCGACTAAGTCCTCAAAGAGGGATTGATAACACGACCTGATGTGAGCCAAATAATGGCCATCAAACAAACGGCTACCTGTGTCTTACCGGGGCCCGACAGTGGGACTCAGCGAGACATGGTGGAAGGATAAAGAGGAGGAAGCTGAGTCCAGAGAAATGGTGATGTCCTCAGATATAAGGAAGAAATTACCCACCACAGTGAATGGGTGGCTCTAATGTTGTCTAAGAAAGCACAGAAAGCATTCGTAGAATGTGAACCAAAGGGAGGTCGGAGTGGCTAAAACGTACGGCTTTCAACTCTAATTCTAAAGGTACCAGGTTCGGTTCCGAGTACTGGGGATACATTCGATGGAAATATTTGTTAAGAACCAGTATGTCCTAATAATGTCATTCTCCCATCTGATCTCCTGGGTAGTGAGATCGGACACCTAGCCCTCTCTCATAAGGGCGAAAAAATAGTAAGTCCCGTGTGCAAGTTGCGCACGTTAAAGATTCCTTGGCAGTTTGAAATCGCAAAGAGTAAGCTATACGACTGTAGCCCTGACAAAATTTACGAAATTAGGAAACCTACCCATTACAAAAAAATAATTATAGAAGGTGTGATTCCTGTATACACACGTTGGGAACATCGCTTGTGCTACGGAGTTTGTGCACTGTGCTGAGATCCTCTTTGTGTGATCTAAGGCAGGAGATCGGAGCACTGACAGAGATATCCGTGTGCAATGAAGATTGACCCTTCAACCAAACCAACCAAGCCGAAGCAATGGGACCGAGAATTTTAACAGCAACATTCAACACGGGCCAAATATATGATAACCAGCACTCAGTGTTATGTGCCAACCGGTGACAAAGAACAATCCGTAGAGGAAGAATTTTACACCAGACAACAAAATACCATGAATAAAATGAGAAGAAAAGACATAACAGATCTTATAGCCGACCTAATCGCTAAGACAGATGCATATATTAGAAATCGAGAAAAAACACGGGTTAGGAACATTGAACGAAAATAGGGCACTATTCACAAACTTCTGTGCTTCATTTGGCTATAGAAAGAAACATGTTTCCGCTCAAAAGAACACACAAAGCAACTGTCGCAGGATTTCTCCCCTTGCTATGGAGTGATGGTCCAACAGTGGTCAAAATTCAGAGTATCTGCTGAGGGTCTTCAAAAGTATCAACTTTTCGCTCCAGATTACTCTTGGCATAGATGTGAATTGAAGACATGCTTCAGTTCTAGGGGGCCTCATAAGAATTTAAGAAATCAAGCACCACAGCTGATATTATCAAAGTCATAATGAACTTAGTATCTTCCTATATATATATATATATATATATATATATATTATATATATATATATATATATATTATTTATATATATATATATATATATATATATATATATATATATATATATATATATATATATATAGACAACAAATTTGATATTCAAATATATTTAACAGGACAAAATAAATAAAGGTGTTGATAAAATACATTTTAGCCTTAAGGGTTCATCACAGGTGATGATCTGGTTATGGTTTTGAAAACTTTCTTAAAAGAGTTCACTTGGCAGCTACGAATGGGTGCTAACTGCTAGTAAGGTATCGGTTGGTTTCTGCTGCAGCTGATGTTAGTTGCCTGCAGGTTGTAGACTTGTTCTTCCCGTCATTGTACAAGTCTGGTAGCGGTAACACGTCCCAAGTTGTGTCACGTGGTAATTGGTCCAGCGTCTTCAAGGCCAGTCTGATGCTAGTGTCTAGCTTTCGCTGAATTTTACTAATACCAACACACTTGTTCCACAGACTAGTACCACCAATTGGTAAAGCCGACTAGTATCATGAAATAAGAGAGAAACAAATATCCCTCCTGCGTATTTGGCCTACAGAAAAGAAAATCAGATGCGCTTCCCTTTCATTCTACCATCCCATCCGCCTCAGATCTTTATCCTTTCTGAGCATTAATGTTAATCCCAGTGAGCGGAAAACTCTCACTGCATTTATATAAAACATGTTTACATATACATATGCACTGGTTAACATGGTTAATGCAATAATTAAGTGCATTATTTCAGTTATTATCTATTTCCTGTTCCATTTGGAACTTCGGACTACTTCTGTGTTTGGTACTCTGTGAGAAACCCACATGAAGCAATCACCAGCTCTTGCAGTGGTGGTTCATGAAACCATCATTCTATATGCTGAGTGTGCCAGCCTCGTGTGAACGTGAACATCTACCAGCAATTATCATATGTTAATACTGCGAAATATAGAATTATAAAATGTACAGCTTACCCCAACTACTTTGGGCAATGTAGACTTCTGGCTTAGGGAAATAGTTTTGGCAACTTGGTAAAGATGCCTCTCTTACACGTGGTCTGGGACATTACTTTATAATAGAATCCCACTATGACTTCGTATTCAGATTCCTGGGACTCCATGCTTTCCGTATTATTAAGGTAGAGTTTTCTTACTATTTAAGTCCAAAAGATGATCATATGCGTTGTCCTTTCCGTTAAATTTTAATCCTTATTCTATGCTTTATCCTAGCTTGTCTGACCTGTCTTCTTGACGAGTTGAATTATCATTGAAGTAATGTTAAAAACGATGTAGATTTTAAGCCACAATCGGCACACGCATCCACATTGCTACGTGGATGTGGTCCAATCAGAGATATTGTATACTACTCGTCAAAAGTCAAGGGCCACCCTATTATTTTCAATACACTTTTATATAAGCGCATAGAATGATTAAATGAAGGAAGTTTTTAGTAAAATTGGGTGAAATATCTTCCTCTGATAGTCCTCTATGCACGTTAAGCATAAAAACAACTCACCGACAACCATGGTGATCACGTGCAATTTTGTTTGCTGACCATAAATTAACATTTTTACTCTGTTTTTTTCAAATTTCCGTACAACCAAACAGGTGAAGTAATCGTGCTGATTGACATTCCACGTGCAATGGCGACTTATCTTGAACATAGTTCACTCTTAATTTGTTTTACAATCAGCAGACTTAGGGTAGTTTCATCACTTGCAAAAACCATGCCACCGAGAAGAAGTCTTGACACCTTACAAAGAATGAGGGCTATAGCGTGGGTTGAAAGTGGTTTATCTGTCCGTGAGGTTGCTAGACGGCTTGCAGTGTCACACTCTACTACCCAAAGAATTTTGGAGAGATTTCAGGCTACAGGAAGTGTGGAGGATTGCCACTTGCCAGGTCGCCCTAGATGCACCAATAGACATGATGATCGGTACCTCTTGTTGTCAGCCCTGCGCAATCAAACAGTGACTTGTTCCACTCTAAGATGTCAGCTGAGACAAACTGTAAACGTTAATGTGAGTCAAAGCACCATTCGCAGACGTTTACATGAATTTGGACTGGCTGCTCGACGTCCTGCAGTCAGAATCCCTCTTACTCCTGCTCATCGCAGAGCCCGTGTTGCTTGCTTTCGCGAGCACATCCGATGTACAAGGCAACAATGGAGTCAAGTTCTCTTCACTGATGAATCTTGCTTCACTGTGTCATTCAATGATGGCAGGATTCGAGTTTGGAGATGACCATGAGAGCGATTTACTAATGACACAATTTGAGAAGTGGATCGTTATGGTAGGGGTTCTGTCATGGTCTACAGACACGGCAAGACCCCACTCTACATCATCCAAGGACCTTGACCGGCCTATGATACCAGAACGAAATCTTGAGACCAATTGTTCAGCCTGCTCTGGAGGCCATAGGTGGTAATGCCATCCTCCAAGATGATAACGCTCGACCCCATCGAGCTCGTGTGGTGAATGAGTTTATTCAACAACATGGGATCATCAGGATGGCGTGGCCAGCTCATTGACCTGACCTTTCTCCGATTGAGCACCTCTGGGATGTCCTTGGTCGAAGATTGTCAACAAATCACCCCCTGCCAATGGATGTTGCACAGCTGACTGCATTTCTGCTTCAGGAATGGCAAGCTGTTCCTCAGGATACTCTTCGGACCCTTGTGGACTCGATGCGTCTACGCTGTCTTGAATGCCTTGCTGCAAACGGTGGTCATACCGGATTTTGAAATGTCTATTTGTCCAATATCTATTGTGTGACTTTTGAAAAGGTGGGTGACACACTTCACAGCTTCATTGCGTTTGAATGTGTGTTTCCATTTCTTTATGTGACATGTCAATTTGGTATTCAATAAATGCCGTTTTAACTGATACCAATTACGTTTATATCAGATTTGTTTTATGGTTTCAACCAAGGTTTTCCTAAGTGGCCCTTGACTTTTGACGAGTAGTATATTTTAACATCTCAAATGCCAAGCCAATAACAAATAACTTGCTGACTTTGGTAGGGACAAAGCCCCACTACCGTCGTTTATCTAGAATCTTCTTCACGATAAAATAAACTACAGTTCTTTGAATGTCATCTACGAATTAATGTTTGTCGTATATGACCACATAATGTTTTGCCTCTTCCGTTGACTTTTATCATGTTTGCACTCACGAATTCATAGGAAGGTCACGGAAAACCAGAGGCTAGGGAAGCAGTCCCGAACAAATGCATGCTGAAGACGGATGCACTGGGCCGCAAGGCGCACAACATAGTGCAACGCAAACCGCCATGAGATGACTACAGTAATGAACGGAGTAGCATATGGCAACAACCCACTTCTGTCAACGAAAAACTGTTTGGAGATGTTGGGAGCCTTGGATGGACTACTGCCTTTATTAGAGTCATAAATGTGGAAGTCTGAAGGCGAACGAGAAAGAAGAAGAAGAAGAATTTATAGATGTATTATAGATAGGCTCTTTCGAGATTTCATTTTTTTTATTATTATCCATTACAACAAAATCTGGCCGGAAACGATTACATCATTTCCGTGCTCCAAAAATAACATTCGTTATCTTCCTGTTCGTGTCTTAATATGCCACTAGATTGACATTGTCTGACGCGTTCATGTGTAAACGAACAACTTATCAGGTAGTAACCTGGTTTTCTTGTACCATCCCAGACAGAAAATCTGAGATAACAATAGCCGTATTTGCGATAATTTTTTACGTGTTATTCTATGCCACCAAGTCACTGTCGTTATCTTCATGACTTAAGGCCAATATCTAAGGCCGGTGTTTAATCTCACAAGGAAAGGTCAATTAGGCCATGACATGATATGAATTGAACCAAGAAAGTGTAAACATTGCATGGAAGATAGTAAATAATGAAGCAGAACCCATAAAACAGGCAGCTGAAACCCATAATCAATGCAAAGCATATGCAGACAAAAAAATTGTAATCTTTACAGTCGCACTATCAGTAATAACAGCTCCGAAGAGCCACCAGGCTAAGGGATTAAAAGATTTGATAAACTAACTTGAAAACCAGGCTAACAAGTGCACAATCCAGTGGATACTAGCCAATTGCAACATTCTAGGCGACGAGGAGGCAAACTTGCTAAGGAAGGAGTAGCGTTACAACAATATGATGTAGGGGCAACTTATCAAATGGCAAAAACAACTATAGAATTCACATTCATGTCCAAATGAGAAAAGAACACCCAGGCTATTAAAAAAAGTGATGCATGTCATCAGCTTTCTTGGCTAGATCAGGTCACAATTTTTCGGCTACGCACTGAACACAGCAGATTGAGATACCACAAGTACAGAATTGATGCGATGTATCTCAGCACCTGTAAAAACAGCCCAGATGACAGCGGAACATCTACTGCAAATATGTCCAACATACAGCAATGAACAGAGTAGCATATGGCAACAACCGATTTCACTCCACGAAAAACTGTTTGGAGATGTCAGGAACCTAGAGCTGACTACTGCCTTTACTAGAGTTATTAATGTGAAAGTCTAAAGGCGAATGAGGAAGGAGAAGACGATTGATCATATATATGCATATATACATCATTGCTATTGTTGATCAGAATTGATTTCAATACATATGGTCACACCAATATGTGATCAGTCTCCCTCAATAAATGGTATGAAGGCTAAATGTTCCTGTAGAGCACTGGTTGCATAAACGACGGCTGCATTATCTCATACGCTCATCCCTGATGGTCTTACGTTTAATGCCAGACTCCAGCAAACTTAGTCTTGTTGATTCATATATTGTGGTGTCGTTCTCTTACAGGAGATTATTAACTGTCTTTATTATTTCTGCCTTATCCATAGCCAATGCCAACAGGATAGGTGCTCTGGAAGCTAGTCTGTCAGCGATCCATTTTAAATCTTCAGAAGCATGGACTAAGAGTCTGACAATAATTACCTGGGCTGATGGACTTTGAGACTTCCATATTAGGGCTGCAGGATCTATCTCCATTCTCAAGGTGGAGGTGTGTACACAACGGTATCATCATAGCAGGCGTAATAATTTATTAGCTGATTAAGTTTCGGGTCTGCTTTCCAATTGCCTACGCTTTGTACTCTCTGCCATGGATTTTGATGACTAGATGGTAGTTTACCCAGATCTTTCGTGACACTTTCTCCAGTTCTTTCGTGACACTTTCTCCACTCTTCCCCTTTGTAATATATTGTCACATGTGGTCACATGTCTATAAGTATCCTCTGCCTGTGTCACCCATGACATCCCTTTCCTTAATCTTGCTCCCTTGATGTCAGATATGCTCCCATGCAGGGAATGTCTTCTGTCCGTGGTTATCGGCATCTCGGCAATTGCCTGGGTCATCGCATATCTGACTCTAATAGATAGCAATCCAAGCATGTATTTCCTTATCACAACGAGGGTATCTTACGTAAGCCTAAGGCAAATGCATCTGTAAAAGTCTGTTTGTTCGTGATGTTAAAGTTGGTAGAGGGAGGCGTGTCGTCTTATCACCTGGACAGTACAATGTTGCGGTGTAAATCTAGGTCACCAGCGTGAGGCACTGCCAGGGTATAATGAAGACACTCACACAAACAGCATATATGTTTTCAAGCGTGTAGTACTTGTATAATGATGATGTGGGATGATGTGGTAAGTGTGGGTGTAGGCGAATGCGTTTAGGCTCTTGGACAGCTGCACACTGAACCCACTCACCCACATGCAGAAGTCAGTGAAGGTAGGTAATGCTGCTGACATTTTCACAATATTTATTACACGACGTACGATAGTATGGACGACACAGTCAATGGTACAAGGATCAGGGACATTACATGATGGTAATGGTGGTTAACACTTCGCATCAGCTCAGATATATGATGCCAACAATAATGGCCTGTTACTCTACGTTCTGCTTTCATATACTGGAGTTCTGGTACCCTGACAGAACCCGTCAGGTACCACTTTGCAAATATACCGCACGGGAAAGGCGGTTTCCAATTCCTAACAAAAGGCTAGGACTTCTTCTGGCATCACATGCCAGGCACTTCTTCTCATGAAGAATAAAGGCCGTAACAACGGACCTTTATGGCGACAGCATCAGGCCACAAGTAGTGGGCCTCGAATATAAGGTGTCCTTGGTGTTTTATCCTTCCGTGTACATCTTCCTGCCAATCCTACCGCTTGTATAGCGGGTTACATCAGTAGATAACTTTCTCTTGGCTTCTAATGTTCTGAAGACAACTTGGTCTTGGTTCCCGTATCAAGCACCAATAATGGGGCTCTATGTAACATATCAGCCGTGAGCTCTGTTCGGCATGTCGCATTAAGGTAATCAAATGTACTTCAAATGAAGATCAAAAATGAGTCTATTACCTTGTTTCAGACTCCTGTTCAACACTAAAAAAAAAACACTGCCATTCCTGGCATACAGAATTAACAAGGGGAAGGAAAGATGACATCTCAGTCATACAATGAACTTCCAAATCCCCGAAAAGATGGCAAGGAAAAATCTTCGGACCTCTGTCCGATCACAACGCCCAGGGTACACTGCCAGGGCGGAAGTCTCCCGGTCTTTGCGCCAAAAACCTGCGCATGTGCAACACGCACAGACCTGAGCGAAACTAACACCAGACCAGGCAACATAAGACAAAGGAAGATAACCATAAATCCAACCTGTCACTACCGTAAATCACCGGTTCCCTTTCTTAGACGATCAAAAGAATTAAACAGGGCGATGTCTTAAACAATTATGCCAAAAAATAGACAGCAAAAAACAGCATCTCCTTATGTTGAATGCATTCCAGTCATTTACACTGAGACATTGGCATCGTGAGTATTCACAGCCCATAATCGATTATTGACATCCCTAGCTGATGATAAAGGAGAAACAGTAGTCTCTGTTACAGGTGCAAAGCGTGCATTGTTTTTAGTGCTGCCAGACCTCGCTTACACTGCTTTGTGATTAGCTCAACATGGTACTTGTAGGATAACCCACGATCGAACGTTACTCCAAAGTATTTCAGCTTGTCTTTCCTTTCAATCATCTGCCCAATGAGAGTAATGTCCTTATCATTTTGATGCATCGCACTTCCCTTGGACAATTTCTAGATCCGCCATTCCTGTTCATGAGTATTTCATCTGCGAAAGTCAACGTTCTTCTCGGCCGGGTTGGTTGAATGGTGAACACTGTTGCTGTATTGATGTTAAACAGCATCAATGATAATGGAGAACCCCAGAGTAGTCCTGGGCAAATGTGCATTGGTTGTGGTGTCCACATTCAGAAGCGAAATGCGATTGTTCTCTCAGCTTATGCAGCTGCTATCCACCTTGTTAGTCACAGGTTTACCCTACATGCCCTTACACAGTTTCATAGGCTGCAAAGTTCACAATGTTATAATAATCCTCTTGGTCACTTGCCACAACCCCATTTCTCGTTTACCCTGTTGTGTAATGGCTAGCAAGGAATGTTATATGCGGGGCAGTTAGGTTCTGGCTTGGTGAGTATGTCTTCAATCGTTGCTGATGTTTACGCGAATGCTAGGTTGAGTAGACGAAGGGTTAGCATCATACTTTTCACCTGAACACAGCCACACAGTATCGTTCTTAGCTCGTACAACAGTGTTAATGATTAATCAATGAGTTGGTGAAGACTGGTCCACATCCAAATTTATTCACAGTAGCTCCAACAATAATTCAGCATAAATAACATTAAGTAGATTGCATTCATTAAGGTCCAGTGTCAGTCCATCGTGGTAAACAATGTAAGAGGCATACAATTCATAAATCTCAATTCTGGCCGTACGAGACTAGCGTTCCGGTTAAAAGCAAGCCGTGAACGAAGTATGGCGGGCAAATGTAAATATATGCTGACGATCGAAAAGGTTTACCTCAAAATACAGTCACAATGCTTCCCATGGAAGCTGTAACCCTTGACGGCCCATAAACACATCTTATACAATCGTGGCGACCAAATCTCATTACAAGCCACTGAGAAAATATATCGAATAACACATTCACCACGGGAACACAACCATGGCACGTCCCGTCAGGGCTGTTTACATTTTATCAATCGCACGGGAAACTGACCGCTCGGCTGCGCATGGGCAGACGATACATACGTCACGTTATATATTTATAGCTAATGCAGACAGCTGTATTTCATCAAAGGATTGACATACGCCTGTGCGCAAAAGCCGTACACAACAACCACCCCGTCCTCTCGGGGAAAAAAAACAAATGTTTTTTTTTTCAAACATTCCCCGAATGAAAGAACGGCCAAAATTAAGTACATCATAATAAAAAATCGTCAACAGTAGAACAATAAATTCTCAAAGTCCAGTCGAAGTCAAATCTACTGGAAATATTAATGAAAGTGCATGAAAAAGACTGTCATCAGTCAATACATTATCATAAGAATATGAGAGGCAGAAACAAAGAAATGTAAACTAATAATGCAATAAAGAAAAGATCATCTTGTAATGTATATGTTAAAGTAATGATATCACTATAGCATAAGAGAATTGTTACATAAAGAGAATCAAACTAATAAACATGCGAAATATAAGTAAGGTTATGTCTTTTAGGGAACATTAAGAAGGAAAAAAAAGAAAAAGTGACAAGAATTTATACATCATGTAGTTTTCATACTGATCTATTGGTAAATATGGTACTGCATTGTTTCCAATTGGCAACAATATGTCTTTCACATGTGCTTATAGCACTAAAGTAGAGTTATTCATTTGACACGAAAGTAGATTGTTACCAAGCAACAAAATGTTCAGGTCCTCATAATATGAAGGTATCGAAAGTCAATCATCCAATGTAAATGAGTGGATCACGTAAATACATTTGAAAGTCACGCAGCAGTACTGAATGTCAACCATGCGCTTATATTTGGATCACATAATAATGTTAATTAGTATCGTTAAAGTCTTGTTGAGGGCAGCGGGAGAGTAAATCAGCTAACACATTTTCAGTGCCCGGAATAGCTTGGACATCAAATGCGAACGATTGCATCAAAATAGAATAGCGCGCAACCCTAGGATTCTTGTGGTTCGAATTCATGAGGAATGACAGGGAGCGCTGGTCTGATTGTATAATAAATCTTTATCCAAGAAGGTACCTCTCCAGTTTCAAAACAGCCCAGAAGATGGCGAGCAATTCGCGCTCGATTGCTAATATTTCCTTTCTGCGTCCGTCAGCTTCCGTGATATGTACAAGTTAGGATGAAGTGTACCGTCAAAATTCTGCATCAATACAGCACCAACACCTTTGGAAAACGCATCTGTGCGAAGATAGAATGTCAAATTTTTATTTGGTAACCTCAATATTGGAGGGGTTGAAAATAAACTTTTAATATGAGCTAAGGCTGCTTGGCACTCTTGAGACCAGTGCACATGATTGGGAGAGCCCTTTCTTAATAAAGCAGACAGATCAGCAGTGAGATTGGATAGATTCGAAATGAATCGACTGTAAAATTGAATAAGGCCGAGAATACTGCGCACTTGTTTCTTAGTTGTGGGCACAGATATGTTCAAAATCTTGGACACATTAGACAGTTCAGTTTTAAGCAAACCATGACCAACTCTATGACCAAGGAATGATATTTCTCCAAAACCGACACAAATTTTAGAAGGTTTGGCAGTTAGATGGTGTAAACGTAAAGTGTCCAGCAATGAAGTGAGACCTAAGAAATGATTTTCCCAAGAAGTAGTAAAGAGGCATATGTCATCTATATATGTAATAATATCAGACCTGTTAGAAACAATTTTACGCATCATCCTGACGAATGTGGCAGGAGCATTTATCAGTTCAAAGGACATATAATTCCACTGAAATAACCCCTTAGGTGTTGTAAAAGCAGTAAGGGGCTTAGCAGTTTCCAATAAAGGAACCTGCCAGTATCCTTTAGTGAGATCAAACTTAGTGAAAAAAAACAGCTGTAGCAAGTCTTGGCAAAAGGTCTTCTAATAACGGTAAAGGCTCAGCATCAAAGACAGTAATATTATGGAGTTTGCAATAGTCAATACAAAGTCTTATATTGTCATCTTTCTTTCTAACAATGACTATCGGGAAAGCAAATGCAGAATTTGATGGTTCGATAATACCCAAACGAAGCATGTCGTCAAGTTCTTTATTAACCTTATCCTGAAAATGGATAGGAATGGGGTATGGTCGAACTCGAATAGGTCGATCATCCGTGAGAAGGATATCATGAGTGATAACCGATGTATGACCAGGGATGTCTGTCAGAACATCTGGGAAAGATTGAAGAAGATCAGACACCTGCTGACGTTGGTCGGATGATAAATCCGTACAGATAGAAACATCCTTCCACGTCTCAGTAGCAGTTAAAGGCATGACAGGAAGATCCATAGGTAAGTCAGGAAACGCAGATTCTTCCTCCTGAATCACAGACAGGGAAGAAAAAAATGAGTTAGAGTAGTATGCCTTGTGGGCTCATTAATTGCATGAAAGACAGCCTGAAGATATTCAGGTCGAGTATGGAATTCTTTGAGCATGTTTATATGGAAAGTTTTGATTTTTTCCTTAACGTCAAGTACATAGTCAACATCAGAAATGCGTGAAATAATTCTGTAAGGACCACTCCAAGCAATGAGTAATCTGTTGTCCTTTCTAGGAAGAAGCACAAAGGCTTCATCCCCAGGCACCAGGTGTCTTAGTCGTCTGTTACGATTCTGAAACTGACGAGCTTTTTCTTTAGCAGTTTCAGAAGATGCTGTTGCCAACTGACAAGCATCAATTATCTTACGTCGGAGGTTTACGACATACTCGTAAGATGACTTGGTGTCTTGAGTCATTTCTGAGTCAGTGAGCAAATCTTTAATAAGAGACATAGGACCTCTAGGTTGAGCTCCGAAGACAAGCTCGAATGGCGAGAAACCGGTCTGTTCATTTGGTACCTCACGGTACGCAAACAGCACGGCGGGCAAAACCCTGTCCCAGTCTTGTGGATAGCTGACTGTAACTTTGCCTAATAATTGTTTAAGCGTCCTATTTAGCCGTTCTACCATACCATTGCTCATTGGATGGTACACGGAGCTAAGCAATCTGTCAATGTTTAGTTGTTGCATAACACCAGTCATGGCCTCAGAGACAAACTGAGTACCTCTGTCTGATAGAAGTTTTCTAGGGAAACCTAGCCTGGAAAAGATTAAGAAGAGAACATCATCCACGTCTGAGGTGGTGATATTCTTCAGAGGTATAGCCTCTGGCCAGCGCGTGCACATGTCAATACATATGAGGACATACCTGCGTCCTCTAGCTGACATAACAGGAAGTGGGCCAATAATGTCTATGGCCATCTTCTCAAAGGGCCGTACAGGTATATCTGAAGCCTGTATCGGTGCCATGTGATAGGCTCCCTTTGCTTTGACCTCCTGGCAAGTAACACAGGAGCGACAATACGTAGCAACATCCCTAGATACACCTGGCCAAAAGAAGGAAGAGAGCACTCTGGATCGTGTCCTAGAGTAGCCCATGTGTCCAGCACAATGAGAATCATGGGCGTGTTGAAGGATATAAGTTCTAAGCTGTTTAGGAACCATGACCTGTTGTTTAAGAGCAGAAGAATCTTTAAACATTCTGATCAGGATACCATTCTTAAGGATGTACCATTGACGAGGGGCATTATTTACAAGCATCTCCTCACCACTTACCAAACGAAAAAATTTCTGCAAAGAATCATCATCTCTTTGCAGCGTTGCAAAAAATTCTTTGTTAATAGTAGCATGAAATTCATAATCCTGATTTTCAGGCACAATGTTATCAATCGCTTGAGCTTGTGCTTGAGCCCTTGTTGTTACTGCATTCGCATTTAAAATGTTTTGCCGTTCCCATTCAATAATTTCACCAGGTGTGCAATCTTTGCCACCGTGGATACGGCCAACAATAAGGTTAGTGATTGGGTTTTTTAAAAGACACACTTTTATTCTCCCTGTGAAAAATGGAGTCGCTATGTGAACAATAGCTGTGGGATAGAACTCTACTGTTCCCCCAAATGTGACACATTTAACAAAATCTCCAGTGGAGCATGATGGGTGCACTAGAGATTGGCGAACTCCCACCATTGTGCAGCCAGTATCTCTGAGCACAGATACTTGCGTATCGTTTAATAGGCCCTTATGAAAGTTTAAGGTGCCTGTGCCATCATGAGCAGCAAGTGCTGTCATCGTAGGAAGTGGATGACCGCATCTTAATGTAGATACCACATTAGGCTGAAATAAAGTTCGGCAATCAGGACACTGCGAAGCAGCATCAAAGTCAAAACAGAACAAGCAGCAGCCTGATTTACCGAAGGATTACTTTGAGTAGCACTAGATGTATCAGCAGATTGTGCTGAGTTAGCATGATAGTTTGTACGTTCAACGCTCCGAGAGCGGAAAGGATGGTTATCATTCTGATTATTATAGGAATAATTCCGGTTTCTATTGTCCTGTGAATAATTAGACCTTCTAAGAGTTGCATATTGGTTACTGTATCTATTACCATTCCAATTTCCTCTACTCCTGAAAAAATTATCATTTCGTTTCCATCCTCTCTGTGGTTGGAATTGGTTCTGTTCTAGTCCCGAAATTGTCTAAAATTTCCCTCTAGACGGGGGAGATTGATTATCGTAAGAGTTACCACCTTGAAGGTACCCATAGTTATTACCTCTACCACGATCAAAATTCCTGTCGAGACTCTGAGACCTTGGTCTTATGTTTTTGTTGTTCCAAGATGACGCTAATGCCACACGTAGAGCCTCTTTGATGTGAGAGTTACGCACACATGTACCTGGGTGGGCGGTAATAAACTGTCTTCCCAATTCTTCCACCATAAGTCTAAATCCGTAGGTTTCCATTCATGAATGGTATGATAGGAACTGCTGGTTAACAGAAGACAACACTTTGTCTCGGAGCATTAAGTCCATTAGTGCCTCATATGTTTGAGGAATTTTCGCTAATTCAATCCAAGGTAGCCATTTTGTATCAATGTATACAAGTATTAAGTAATTGTCAGATTTGTATAATCAATAATATTAATGGCTATTAACAATGCAATCAATGAATGGTAAGGAAAAAAAATACTGAAAAAGACAAAAATATAAATATAGATAAGAAAAAATATATATATTTTGGAGCAAGATAAAGCACTAAGCGACAAAAGACATCATCAGTAAGCAACAAAAGAAAATATAAATGTCAAACTAAAGAGGAAAAATACAGCAAATTGAAACACGCTTACTGCTAAGTCAGAACAACACAGGACCAGAGACATGGTGTATAAACATAAAATTTGTATGTAACTGAGAGACAGCAAGGAGAGACCAACAGATACGAACAAAATTAGTGCATCTAAAGCAGAAATACTATACAACGACCACGCACAGAACATAAGACGGCACACCTATACAGACAGTGGTCGAAGAAAACCAGACAGAGGACCTAAGTCGCACGGTGAATATCAGCCGGATATTCCACTGTTGGAAATCTACAAGCAAACCTAACGAAACATCCGGTGTGAGCCCATTGAATCAATGAGATGAACCTCTTGCACCGAATCACCTCCCAACCAAACCCACAGGGACAAACAAGCTAACAGAAAGGTACAGATATAACATGCAAGAAATAAGAACGAGCTCAGACCAATTTAGCACAGTTCACAAAAAGTGCACATAAAGCCACTTAGCTTGGGGCCAAGGATGGTGAATCTGTCGCACAGCATCTCCTGGACAGGTTGTCAACGTAGCAAGGGCATATCACAGGTCGAGCAGCAATAATGTAGTTATTAGATATCCAAATAGAGCAGGAAGCACGACATCATTGCAGTTTTTCTTACAGAAAGTTCAACTTGATAATGTTCGCATTGAAAACTTGACAAAACAGGCGTGTAGCAGCAGCCTGATTAATAACATGTACATCAGAACTTGATTTGAACTAGGAGTATTCACTGGGACTCTGCTGTAACGTCTTTCTTCAAAAACACAATAATTTGACCAGTTGAACAATGAGCAGAAAAATTTCGTCACAGTCATATATTTCCACCCGCATCAATTTCATGCCATGCGCAGAGGAAAGTATGCAAAATAGTTCCAGAAATAGTTCATAATGCATAAACAATAGACAACATGGTGTGGTTTCACTTTGTCCGATGTTGTTGAACAGTCCCAAAAAAAATCGTCCCCACATTGGTAACCAGAAATCTGTTGTGTAATGGCTAGCAAGGAATGTTATATGCGGAGCAGTTAGGTTCTGGCTTGATGAGTATGTCTTCAATCGTTGCTGATGTTTACGCGAATGCTAGGTTGAGTAGACGAAGGGTTAGCCTCATACTTTTCACCTGAACACAGCCACACAGTATCGTTCTTAGCTCGTACAACAGTGTTAATGATTAATCAATGAGTTGGTGAAGAGTGGTCCACATCCAAATTTATTCACAGTAGCTCCAACAATAATTCAGCATAAATAACATTAAGTAGATTGCATTCATTAAGGTCCAGTGTCAGTCCATCGTGGTAAACAATGTAAGAGGCATACAATTCATAAATCTCAATTCTGGCCGTACGAGACTAGCGTTCCGGTTAAAGCAAGCCGTGAACGAAGTATGGCGGCAAATGTAAATATATGCTGACGATCGAAAATGTTTACCTCAAAATACAGTCACAATGCTTCCCATGGAAGCTGTAACCCTTGACGGCCCATAAACACATCTTATACAATCGTGGCGACCAAATCTCATTACAAGCCACTGAGAAAATATATCGAATAACACATTCACCACGGGAACACAACCATGGCACGTCCCGTCAGGGATGTTTACATATTATCAATCGCACGGGAAACTGACCGCTCGGCTGCGCATGGGCAGACGATACATACGTCACGTTATATATTTATAGCTAATGCAGACAACTGTATTTCATCAAAGGATTGACATACGCCTGTGCGCAAAAGCCGTACACAACACATAAACATATAATGCAAACGTTCCAGCGCTACCCCACGTTTCTTTCATGGGCATATGGCTAACCAATGTATCAAGGATGATGTGTGCATTTTCGAGATGGTTCATTACTTGTCTCGCTACAACATTTCAAGTAATTTACCATTCACATTCTTTAGTAATAATTCTATAGCTACTGAGCAGTGTTGGGTCTTTACTAGGTTTAGGAAGTGGCCGTAGGTAACTATGTAGCCTGATTTAAAGGTATGTACAGGAGCAGGTGTGGCATCAGATCGTTATTTTCTGTTAGTCAAATTAAAAATGACACTCAAGAGAAATAAAAACTACTATATATGGAATGAGACATGTGAAGAAGTACGAGGAGAAAAGAGAAGCATGGATAACGGCAGAAACCACCAATAAGATAAAACGAAAGGAAAAATTAAGCAGGTTTAAACTAAGAAAAACCGAAAGTTCCAAATCCAAGGGTCAAGAGGTACCCGCTGAAGCAATCGAAGATGGTAAGAAGAAACATTAACAAATACAAGAGAAAGAATACTGATGAGTTGGTAAGAGAACTCCGACTAGGCCGGTCTCAAGCCCGGTTGACAAAGATAAGAGGGATTCTGACTTGGTGTAGCGAAATTTGGCAACTCATGCTTTGTTGTAGAAAACAAAATGTGTAGCGCGACATACACACACACAAAGCAAGGACAGTGCGGCGGTCTTGCTTTGAAGTTTGAAGAAGGCGGAAAAATGTGAAATACATTTAGCCAGACGGTACTGAAGAATGAGGAAATAGCTAATATAGGAATGAATGGCCGACTTTAAAAATTTGCATTTACAGGAAATTAAATTTTAAACTACAGAAGAACGCCTGGTTGGAAATCAATTAAATAATAATAGTTCACTAAAGGAGATGGACTATGAATTATATCCAAAAGGATATTATTCAAATATAAATAGTTTTAAAAATAATTAACATTTTTCATCGTTATCACATCTGCTAAAAATTAGCTAATAATCTTTAAAAATTTATTGTACATACATGCCTAAACGGATTTAAATAAAACTTATATAGAATGAAAACCTCATATGGGGAAAATGAAAGGATACCTAGGAAGGAAGGAAGGATATAAGTGTGTAAGTGAACAGAAGAGAAAACAAATACAGGAAAAGCACAGATTGCCTCAAATCGCCTCAAACCAGGCGATGAAAGGAAAATCTTTTGGGACTTTAGGAGGTGCTTTCTCGTACGGAGAAGACATGGTCGCATCATGAACAGCAGTGGGTGGTGAGATTGTTGGAACACCATGGCCACCTATTACCTTTTGTTCCAGGTTTTATGATCAGTTATTATGATCATTGCTGATCAAGATTATGATCATTCCTGACCGAATTTACACAAAAGACTTGAAGACCGTAGATCCTGCTAACTGAAGCCTCGAGGTCAACCAATCTTCAACACCTTAGTCCCCCGTAGTTATAGGGCGGGCTTAAAGAAAGTCTTCCGGATTCAAGTGTGTCTCAGGAACCTCGAACTAATTTCAGTTGAGTTATGTGTATACAATCCACCAAATCCTGTGAGCAGTTTCTAAAACGACTGTCTAATGATGACAACTAGATGGTAAAAGATAATGTGACAATCCTTTTGTTGTAATTTCAGTGGAAGATAAATCCAAGACTTTTTCGCTTGTTTATTTTAATTTGTAACTATAATAATCATTCATGTTACCATCTTCCAACACCCATTTCTCATTACAAGAATATATAGATGTACATAATAAATTATGAAATTGTACTAATTCGACTTGTTAAATTTTTAACTGTTAAATTTTGAGTTACCTTTTCAAATTTAATTATATAATCACATAGGGTTACTATAGCGAAAGTAGCAACTTATACTTCTGAAGCCTAAATCTATTGTCCAGCTCAGAGTATTCACAGCTGTAACTCACTTGTGATACCAGTTTACTTCCCGGGCACTGGAACTTCATCCTTTCTGGGGAGAGATTCTACTTCTTCTCTACCTCTATTATCATACTAGGAAAACCTTTGGCTACATTGGTGGCTCGTCCGGGATATTATTTTGTATCCTGAGCCACTATCTATGTATTCTTCTATCTTGAGCCACAAATAGTTTGTAAAAATAAATTTTTTTTGAAAACTTCTAAAACTTAGAAATTTTTCGTAATAGTAGTACCATTGAGTACGAAGTAAATAGGAAACGCTCACAAGGTTTTAAGGATTTGTCTTGTTCAAAGTAATTAATTGATTTTAATTAAGTTAGTTGGTTAGTGAAGATAAAATTATATACCCTCTGATAAGTAAACATCATGGCTGAATTGGTGAAGTTTAGAGCTGCGATTATGCAAGAAGGAAAAGACTTGGGTATGAAAAGAGATGCTCTAATTCGACATATCACAACTGAAGTGGATAAATATTTAGATAGAGAGACTAAAAGAATGGAAGCTGAAGCTGAAAGAGAGACTAAAAGAATGGAAGTTGAGGCTGAAGCTAAGAAATTAGAGGCAGAAAGAGAAGTAAAAAAACTGGAAAGAGAAGAAAAGAGACAAATGTTGGATGCTGAGGCTGAAGAAAGAAAGGTACAAAGAGCTCATGAGTTAAGTTTAAAGGAACGAGAACTCCAGGGAGCAGCTAGCAATCATGGTGCTAGCTCACTTCACTCAGAGAGTAGCTCCAACCAGAGCACGGCAAATGGAGCCATGAGTTTCCACCTGGATCCATGTATTGAAAAAGAGGACGTCATTGAGTCTTACCTAGATAGATATGAGAGACTGGCCTCTACCTATGGATTGGAAAAGGAAAAATGGAGCCTTAAGCTATATTAGGGGCTGAGGGGAGTTTCATACGATGTTTATTTAAAACTCTCAAAAGAAGACCAGGAAGATTATGAAATCTTAAAACAAGCTTTACTGGTCAGGTACGAAAAGAATTCTGAATCTTATAGAAAGAGATTCCGAACTGCTAAGCTACTTCCAGGAGAAAACTATCACCAGTTTTCTGCCAGATTGGAAACTTATCTGACAAAATGGATTAGCTTAGGAAATTGTCAAGAATCAAAAGAAATGGTCATGATGGAACAACTGAGAGAATCCATGCCTCAAGAAATGAGAAAATTTCTTAGGGAGCAAAGAGCAGAGAGATTGGAAGATATTTTAACCATGGCTG
>JAMPIV010016490.1:0-47984 GCA_024509875.1 Oreohelix idahoensis | reverse complement strand
ATTGGAACCGCTCGCCTAGGACCCGTTACTTGAGGATGATAAGGGGTGGTGAAAACTTGGGCTATGTTAAACGATTAGATATGTGTTTCATCTCTTCTGAAATGAATTGCCCGGCCCTTGTCAGACAAAATCTCTTCAGGACTAATCCTACTCTGCTAAATAAGCTCATTTGAGCCTGTGCTAGATCCTGTGATGGGATGGATTTCATGGGCACTGCTTCCGGCCACCTCGTACATAGATCAACCAATGTTAGAATAAATCTATACCCCCGATCAGACATAACTGGAAGGGGCCCAATAATGTCTATTGCAACCTTCTGAAAAGGGCGAAATGCCAAATCTGTTGCTACTAATGGTGCCTTGGGAGTCCTTCCTTTCTGGCTTGTCTTCTGACACACTTTACACGACCGACAGTAAACCTTCACATCCTTATTGTATCCACGCCAGTAAAACTGGGACAACACTCTACAGCGAGTTCTTGCAATACCCATGTGACCCGCAAAAGGAATGTCATGTGCTGTCCTTAACACTGTATTCTTCAGTTCCACTGGAATAACCACTTGTGTAATGACTGAATGTTGCTCTGCAAAGCATCTGATTAGAATGGAGTTCCTAACCTCAAACCAGTATCGAGCAGACTTGGTATGCCTTATGTTCTTAGACTCAGCCAACTGAAACAAAGGCAGAAGTGAAATGTCTTTCCTCTGCATGTCTACAAAATCAGATGCTGTAATTCCAGCAACCGTAGGCACCCAAGGGATATTATTGGGTTGCGATATCATCATATTTGAATCCTCAGCCTTAGTCTGAGCCCTCGTCATTACTGCATTAGCAACCAACTCATGCCCATTTTCCCACTCCTCAATATCCTGACTGGTGCAATCATGAACCCCATTAACATTTCCAATAATGAGATCAGCGATGGGAGAATCAAGGACGCATACTCGAACTCTACCCGACAAGAAAGGGGTGTCGATCTGCACAATCGCCAATGGATAGTACTCGACCTTACCACCAAATGTAATGCATTTTGCCATCTTTCCAATATAATACGTATCCTTAATAAATGTCTTCCTAATGCCAATGGTCGTACATCCCGTGTCCCTCAAAACAGATACAGGTTTATTCTCCACAAAACCTTTATGTAAAGTTAAGGTTCAATTCCCATCAACTGATGAAAGGCAAGGCAAAGTGTGTCCACATATTAAAATAGGCTTGCCATCGGCTCGAACAATGGTCTGCACCCCTCACATTCCTCGCTATTAAATGTATCAAGTACAGTAGCTGAATTTGCATGCTTAGTGTTTTCCTTTGGGCTCTCCTTTCGACTGTTTCTTCTCTCATTACAATTGGGGCAGTTGGAATCCGTCTCTTGGCGCTTGTGAGGGCTTCTCTTTGGACTGCTATTATAATTTTTCTTTGGGCTGGCATATGGACTTCTTTGTGGGTTGAAGGGGCACCTCTCTGGGTCCCTCCCACACTGATAAGATAGATGACGCCTTGAGCCACACTTATAACAACCCCTTCTACTGTAGCCTGACCCAAACGATGGGTACTGTCTCTTAGGAGAATATCTTCTGTCCCCGTTCCATCTTCTATTTCCACCCTCTTTATCAACATGACTGTCTAAGCTGCGGGCCCGAGGATGTATGTATGGCTTCTTTTCAGTTTTATCCTGAGCCACACAAGCTGGAAAGGTCTCAGCAACTATCTGCTTGTGAATTGGCTTCCCTGGGTGCGCATTGACATACTGCTGTCCTAGCTCTGACATAATATTTATATCTTTTGGCTTTCGCTCTTGTAGGAAAGCTACCAACTCTGGATTGCAAGAAGATAGAACCTTGTCCTGTAGCATAAGGTCGGTTAGCCCATCAAAATCCTTCACAATACCTGATAGTTCAATCCACCTATTGAAACGCAATTTGATTTCCGCAATATACTCACTACAGTCATTGCTTATTGTAGGAATAGCCTCCTTAAATCTTTCACGGTACCCTTGAGCAGTCAGTCTAAATCTTCGAAGCAGTGTCTCTTTCACCGTGTCATAATTCATGCGATCCTCTAATGGCAAAGCAAAGACACATTGTAAACTTCTTCCGGTGAGCAAGTTATTGAGCAGAGCTGGCCAATCTTCTTTCTTAACCTTCCAAGATACTGCTTCTTGTTGAAATCTTTCTAGATACACGTCCATCATATCGACGCCTCAAACAAATGACGGGAGTCTCAGCTTGAAAGGACGAGTAGACTCCTTAGTAGCTGGTCTAGAACTCGCAGCCTCAAGTTCCAGTTTCTTCAAAGTAATTTCTTTATCCGCTTGAATTTCAGCTTTCCTTGTCTCTTCCTTCTTTGCTTCCCTTTCAGCCTCAATTTCAGCTTTCCTTGTCTCTTCCTTCTTTGCTTCCCTTTCAGCCTCAATTTCAGCTTTCCTTGTCTCTTCCTTCTTTGCTTCCCTTTCAGCCTCAATTTCAGCTTTCCTTGGTTCTTCTTTCTTTGCTTCTACCTCTATTTCTAACTTCCTTAGATCTCTTTCCTCGTTGCGTATCCTCCGTTCCTCAGCATCCGCAAATTTAGTCTCAGCCCATAATTCAAGTTCATCCCCTGATTTACCAAGTGCCTGTCCCTTGGTGATAAAATCGCTATAATGGATACCCCTTCAAATGAAGAACGTGTAATACACAACAGAACAACTCTTCACAACACACTGGGTTAAAATCTTGTGTCTGCTTATGTTAACACAAACACAAATGGTATGATGATGATTGAAATGATAATGACAAAACACACGACACTACAACAACTGATAGGCCAGTGGAGAGGAAGTTATAGACCAAGAAAGTAAGAATAGACCTTATATTTACACCCAAACCTATCAAACGAACAAAAACAGGATATCGTAAAATAACTTATATACACGGATAGCAGAG
This sequence comes from Oreohelix idahoensis, assembly GCA_024509875.1. Taxonomy (NCBI): domain Eukaryota; kingdom Metazoa; phylum Mollusca; class Gastropoda; order Stylommatophora; family Oreohelicidae; genus Oreohelix; species Oreohelix idahoensis. The sequence continues at coordinate 45,061 of JAMPIV010016490.1, read as the reverse complement.
CAAAGGACTGAGAATCACGACAGAAAAACACCACGAAAGAAAGACTATTATACAAGACAATAAGTAAACAAACTAAACGCAAACAACTAACGCCAACAATTGTTCCACAAATTACACGAGGCTTCACAACTCCCCAAATCTTAGACAGATTGGGTTCCCTACAGCGCAATTTGTCTCACAAAACTTATTAAAGACAACACAAGGCAAATTTCTTCAATGAAGAAAGATGGATTGTGCTCACCACTCAAAATCACCCTTATACAAAAATCAAAATTAAATACTACCACACAATATGAACAAAACAAAAACAAAACACTGGACAGTGAAGTAACCCAAGAGCTCTACTCGTGCACCCTGCAGCACGGGCAAACAGGAATGAATATATAAATGCTTCACTAATAACAAGAGCTAATATAAAAATAACATAAGTTTCGAGTACACTGTAGAAGTAATAGACAGAAGGAAGTCTAGATATGACGCAGCAAACTTGTCGTCCTAAAAGGAACTAGTATCAAAATAAACTAAGTTTAGTACACTTTTAAATATAACAGATCATAGGGTTCAAATATAACGTTAATTAATCTGCAAAAATGCTATTGAAGAAAGAATGGAGAGAGAAAAAAAAAACAACAACAAAAAAAACCAACTATTAGTTCCGGGCAATAACCTTATCAAGGAAGAAATAAATAACCAAATAAATTAATTAAAAGAAGTATAGCCTATATATATATAAAAGAAAATATGCAGACGCACAAGTCAAGTAAACAGAAGACTGGAAATTAACAAAATGAATAACAAACTTAACTTAACATATCCTGTGTCCGCAGCTCCACTTGAGATAGGCGCCGGCTTGGAGTCCCGGTGTTACAGCTCAATGATGGATACCACACACAACACGCATCACGTCGTAACACAGCACAGTCAAATATTAAAATCAGCTCCTAGGTGCACATCAGCTCTCAGTACGGTGAACCGGATCTTCTTCACTACTGGTCCAAAGGGTAGCAAAGGAAAATGTCTCTCTCGCTGCTTACACCATCTCCAGGCAAGATGTTACGATTTCAGCCGATCACCCGCAAAAAAAAAAATGGCCTTGTTATTCCATTACAAGACCCAGCAGACGATTTTTCGTGTCAACAGTTATGCCGAACTACACAGCACAGATAAATTGACGACAGATCAGCACACACTCATCACGGGGCGGAATAACATAATATCAGTGCGCCGAGGTAAACAAGACTGATTACCGCCTTTTCATTCTTCGTGCTACTTTCCAAAATAACACTGTCGATTTCGTCAAAACTGTCCCTTCGCCTCTCCGCCAGTGATTAAACTATTCTTCGTTTTTAAATATTCAGTCCTTCTGCAACTATACCCTTGCTGACTATCACTGAAATGAAGATTTCAGTTTTGCACATTAAGTTCTTGTGACCTGATTCAAACAAATAGGCCTACTTTTCTGTTCCGCTTGATATAATTTTTCCAACAACAATTCATGAGAAGGCGAAATTGTCAAAAATTCTGCAGAAAATTAGGGGTGGGTCCTCTCTTCCATTTACGAGCCCCCAAAATTGTCAAGTGCTTGCTGTGTGTACACATTGACAAATATGTATTACATACACACGGAGTGACAAACATGGCCCGTTTTTCACAGCTAATTGTTAACTCAATAAACTCCAACACGTAGATACGATATCCGACGACTTTATGTCACAAACTTGAGTATAACACAATAACACAGGCAGACTGCCGCTTTGGCCATAAATCATCACATAAGAAAAGCACAATATATGATGTGCATAATTAGAACAGCATCTCATGGAAAGAATTTCACAATATCTTAATATATTTCCTATTTTCCTTCAACCATTTCGCCTTCACTCTCCACGTAATCTCTCCTCGCTCTAATCTCTGTCTCGAATGACCTTTTTACCCATGACCCTTTTCACACCTGACCAGTCTTCTCCCCCACTTCGTTCACAACAACTCAGTCATGCCCGTGAACTCGACATTAGCGCTTACTGCTACTAATGCATTCATGCCCGCAAGCAAACTTAACATTCACTCACTTCAACTCACAACTTACATAAACATATCTAGTTCCCACCGGAGCATGAGTACTGACATTCATTCTATAAACCGTTCGTGACAATATATATAACACTAAAAGCAATATAATGTATAACAATCAATTCGTTCATGTAGAAGATTGAAAGTATATTAACGATAGGCTAAAACAAAAATATTAAGGTAACCAGTTGATAGCATTTCAAGGCAATCACAGTTTTGGAATCCAGAGAGCAAGAGAAATAGAGGGACATTTTAAAAAAGACATCAGGAAAGAGGTAAAGAAGAAAGACAATGAACGGATGGCACAGAACAGGAGGCTTTCATCATCATCATCATCATCATCATCAGCTGCCATCTCCACAACGAAGGTTGGCTGTAATGGATCTCCAATGTCTTCTGTCTCTTGTCTTGGTGGGGAACTCTGACAGACTCTTTCCTGTCCATCTCATGATGTTATCTTCCCACTTATAGCGCTGTCTTCCCCTTGCACGTTTGCCTTCACCTCTCCCTTCCATTATGGTCTTCTGCAAGGTGTTATCCCTTTTTATGTGGCCAAAGTCATTTAGCTGCCTAACTTTGATCTCCCTCATTAGTTCTCTTTTCGTACCTAGATTTTGTAGGACCTCCTTATTTGTTTTCTCCTCTTTCCGTGAGATGCGCCCCATTCTTCTATACATCCATATCTCAAGAGGAGGCATTAGCATATGTTTATTGATGACCTGTATAGTATGATGAACTGAAAAGTAATGATGATGATGGTGTGTTATCATTGAAGTGTTTCTTGGAGATATCCAATATGATTGACACAAATATCGTTTGTAACTGATCTCGTCTTTCTTATTATCTCCTTCAGTCATCAAGATAAAATGTTAACACATCAATACAGGTTGAAAGTTACAGTCAGTTGATTCGAGACTTTGCTGACCAAGATAACTTCATCGCTTGTGGCGAAGAGATGGTTCCGCTAGAATTGTCGTCAAAACGGCTAGGGTCGACAGCAGATGGTTCAGCTGCTGATTCAAAGACAAGGTCCAAGAAAGCTGCACGCTGTATGTATTATTTATTAAACGGACTCGAGTTTTGATTCAAATTAACCTACAACGGATCAGGACCGGCTTTAGGCCGATTCAACCTATTTGATCAAATCTGGCCCCGCACTTTCTTTCTTTCCTTTCCCTGACGAAGGTCTTGTGGCCGTAACGTTGGCTATTTTCTTTGTCTTTTGTCCTCGTAAGATGAATCACCTTTTTTCGATTTTTTTCATACCTATCCATTGTAGTCCACGTCTTACCGTAGTTCCCCTCATCATCCTCGCTCTTACATCTACAGCTTTGAAATAAAACAGGATCGCAGATTATTTCGAATTATATAGCATGAATATACGCTTCCAGCTGTAAGTAACCGGCATTGCCCGGATTTTTGTTGTTGTTGTTGTTTAAACAGTTTATGAAACTTCTGAAAATGTAAACATCACAAATGATTTTTGATGAATTTATATTCATTGTTTTTTTTTTTCATTTGCATACGTTACAATTAATATATTTGACTACATCCTGTCATATATACGCACCATTATGTTTTACATTTATTATTGCAATATTATTCCAGTGCTTATTCCACTATATTAAAAATGCAATATTTGTATTTATTTGCTATATTTTAATATACAAAGTGTTACAACAAAACTATAATTTTAAGTTCAGGGGCCCCACAAGAATGATCCAAATCAGATCCAGCAATTACTAAGGCCGACCCTGACAACGATAATATACTTTTGTGAAAATGTTCATACATGTAGGTGTAGATATAATTTACTCGTTCTGTATGTAATATATTCGTACGACGTGTCCTTGAAGTTGTTTTTGTGGTCGTAACATTGGATGTGGATTCCTATATGTACGACTTTCATTATTTCCCATTGTCACCAAGCCCGACGAAATGCTTACTACAGGTAAGATAAATGTAGTCCCATAGACAAAACTGCCGCAATGGAGTGAAGTGTTAGACTTCACTCTAATAAGTCCAGCTTTTTATGAGGTGGGGTCGTATTTCCCTTATTCGCTGCTTTTGCTGTCCCCAACTCACGAGCATTCAATTACCAATTTACAGCTGTGTAGACTGGAGTGTGACAATACCCACTATCTGTGCCACGATAGGACAGCGTTTTAACCGCTCTGCCAATTTTACTACAATTCCCTCATATTCATACGCTCTTGCAGCGGTGATCTTTGTCGTAAATTTTTAAAGATAGGTATAGAGATTTATTTGGTCCCGTCTGAGTAGAGGGGATAGTGGTAAATATGTGAGAATAAAGGTGTAAGAAATAGATTTTCACGAGGGAATAGTGTAAGAGGAAGATCAGTCTCTGGAGTGAGTAGTTCCTCTAATCCAGCCTGTCTATACGACTATATTGTAATATCAGACGACCTTTCTCTCCCTGTATGAAATATAAGTAACACTACACACGCCCACGCACACACAATTATGTGACAACAATACGCACAGACGTGAAAAACTATGGATAAATGGGTATGGGTCTGACCAACACGCTAAATTAAGTTTTGTTTAGTTTATTATCACTTAAACTTCTTACAACATCAAACATATAGAAATCAATATAAATCACGTTCATATATATTGGAAAATAACCGAATAAGTGCCCTCCCCTTGTTGAGAAATGATCCTTAAAGAAGTTAATAACCCAAAGGTAAAAGATAAGCACTAGATTACAGAATAGACTATGAAGAACAAGTTCCCCCTAAATTACTACTCAGTAAAATACTCAGTTTGGCGAAATAAAAAAAAAACAAGAGTTAGTACAATGATTATACAAAGGAAAATATTCACTCTCTCTATCTCTCACTCTGTCATCTGTGGCCACACACAATCTTGCTTACCTACTAGTGATGTTTGTATCCATTGAAAACATATAATAGTCCCTGAGCATATACTGTCAGGTGGGGTGCCAAAGATAGCCCCAGTCCAGCCTATATATCGAATAATAATTACAAGGTGGACGCCAAATTTGGTATTTTAATGTTCCCTGGATGAAATCGCTGTCACCACAAATAGTTACTGAAGCAAGACGTGCTCTGGACGTTCACAGTTAAAAAACAGGAGGAGCCGCGCTAGCATAGTGGTTACAACACCGCTCTGGCGATCGGGTGATTCGGGATCAAATCCGGGCGACGGCATTTGAGGATTTTTCGTCGACCGGGAATTGGACTGGATTAACTCGAGACCTGGCGAGGACATTTGAAGGAGTGTCATCGACCAGGGATTGGCGGCTCCTGAGCCGACCCAGCTGCAATGGGTACCTCCGAAATCACAGAGTATTTGCCTGAATGGCGAGGGACACCTGTCTCTGTACAAGAAAAAAGGGATACTCACGTAAAATCAATGTCAGGTTAGACATTAGTAATAACCTGAGATTTCGCCTCGAGTATTAGCGGGCGTACGAAAAAAAAAAAAAAAAAAAAAAAACAGGAGAAAGTAGTGCCTGTATTGCTAAGCATCTGGTTGCGAAGCTAAATGTTATCATATGTAAAGAAACTGATGATGATGGTAAATCCTATCGGCTGACTCTTATGGTGAGTACCGATTTTGAAACAGCGTAGTTTTATGGATCACTCCGTTGCCACGACTGTCAAACGTCAGGAATATATGTTCTTTAGTATTCCCAGTGGGCTCGAAAATTTTGGTAAATAACTCTGGTTATTATACTGTCCAGTTATGATTACTCTTACTGTTTATATTTGGTCTCTCTCTGAATGCAGAAAGAGGACCGAACAGGTCCAAAAATCAAAGACCCAATAATAATAAGAATGTTACTGGTGATATTAAGACCGCTGGCCGCTGGTTTTGATCGAGTGCTAGATAAGGAAGCAAAGAACATTTTAAAAAATGCTACTAATCTGCCCGTAGGTTTCCGCTATGGCATGCTGGGAAAAAAGGTATGTGCCCTCCCCCATTATTTCCTGCGGGAAAGTGAACAGCACACAAAGTCCTTTATTCAATTTATCTATACGCGCACTTTAACAAAATCTGCCTGTCACTACTAGCTATTTGTCGGCGGCTGTTGTTTAGTCACATAACATTACTCTAGTCACTTATTTAATTTCACACAATGAAATATAATGCGAATTCTTTTCGGTCACTGATCCGTCACACTTAATAATCGCAGTCAGCTAATCCGTATCTTCTTGTAAAAGAAAAAATGGGGTGATTGAAATTACATTACTCTGAACGACTGACAAGAAATTTCTACGCGTTAGGTTATTGCACTAGTTTTAAACGCTAGGGAATTATATTGAATAAAATGGTAAACCTAACATATTTTAACACTTAAGCACAATTTCTATTGCCACAAAGCAGAAAATTAAATCCTCACGGGACAATTTAACACATTTAGCTAAGAAATGGTTCTAGTCTGGCGTGATTAGATTATCCAAAAATGTCTGAGTAGTGTCTGATATTTGGTATAGAGGGACGCAGTATATATGCAGATTTGAGTGTTATTATCTCGAGAATGTGAATTTTCACACTTCTTGTGTATAGCAGAAATTCAGGAAATTAATTCCCCCTTGATCAAAGATTCCTCAGGCACTCTATTGGTCGTGGCAAATCGACTACAAAGGCTTTCTCGTGTAACAGTTTTCCTCCCGAGATCTTCTGTTCGCTTCTGATATCAAACGATTATCTCCCTGTATGCATGAACATCAAACAGGTACACGGAAAAATTCCTGCCCGCGTTTCCCCTTCAAAGAAACCGCTGTATCTCCCCGTGCGTCTGTCTGTCAACAATGATGACGACAAATCAGTGTTACGTGCAGTCTTTGATATCTTACAATATTATACATTGGTATTCTTGTTATCTTCGCAAATATTTTGAAAGCAAAATAGTGCTTAAGGGAAAGTCATTATTGAGTTACTTCCCTTGAAAGTTGTGTCGGCTCTTTCGATCAAACTCCGCGGATAAATCCATTTTACTGCGATTTATTCGTTGTTTGGGTAATAATAGATTGTTCTTGCTTCAGAATATCTATGGCCTGAATTTATGTGTATTGTTTGTCTGAGTAGGACGAGTCTGTCTTATATCTGTATATCTTTACATATCTAAGTCGAACTATATGTTCTGTTGTCTCTAGAGAGGTCGAAGGCTATTCGGCGGATGTGTCGCTAGAGTGTGGTGTGATTTGGCTTCGTCCTGATAGGGACTGTGTTTTCCATGTCGGCCTGTCGCCGGGGAAAAAGTGATCTCAGTATTTGTGGGGAAGGTGATAGTCGTCTAAACCTATCGTGTATGCTTTACCCCAGTGTTTAGTCGTATTGCCAAGGAATGGCAGTTTCATATTTCCTATACCAAGGTAATCAAAGATACTCTTATGAACTCTCGATCGAAGCCACCATTTTCGATAGTTACGAGTTGAATGTCTAAGAGAATATATTTGACTCGATGAAAACGACTTCGATTCCTAGCAGCACTATATCCTGTAGATTGCAGTCAATTGTTCATGATCAAATCTACAGAGCAATGAAATGTTTTATGAATGACTAACTTTAGGACAGATTCATTATCTGTATCCAAACGTGAGTGACAGCTCACGAGTGAAGCCATCTTGGAACCAAAACATGTAGTGACTTTCAAGAAGAGAAAAGGGATGCCCGTATTATCGCTTGATCAGTCCAGAGATCACTGCTACACATGAGAACCCATTGCTAGCGGTTCAATATTATTATATGAAAAAAATATGTGCTGAACATTATGTTGAAGAATCGTCGCTAGACGAGATTAGGTTTAGAAGCCATCTGAAATATTGTTTATAAGCTGACGTGCTCAGTCAGTGAAGTCAGATGATATATGTATGGGCGATACTGAGTGCTTGGCTACTGACAGTCCATTATACAATTATTCTACATGAGTGCCCATGTAACATTGCAAGACCATTTGTCCACTGTACTATGATGTATTATGGCAACCTGTGATTTGTCACTATCTGTGCTGTCGAGTGTGTACGTCCAATTAAACTTTAGAAAAGGTACACAGTCGTTGGTGTCGATGACTTCCAGCCATACATGAGTGTGAGAAAAGAACATTTTTTTGTCAACACCACGAACCTTTATTATCATTCGCACATTATACACTCAATCCATGTCTACACACCACTGCGTAGGTCAAGTTGACATTCCATACACTACAGTGGAGCAAACAACACCATAGAGATCTTATCAACTGATGATGATGATGATGTCTGCTTCCATCCACTTATATCTATCTTTTGGTGGATATCATTAACGGGAATAAAAATCCAACGTTATCAACTTTATCAACTGGTGGACCAGCTTTCTGGGTTTGACCTCGCAGAAGTTCAGAAGTCAACAGATTACCGATACCAGACCGTTTCCTGTGGCTGATACGACACACTTGCAGTATTGGTTTGCTCTTTGTCAACACTTCGTCACGTGACCTGTCAGGTGAATGCAGTATGTAGGTCAGCGTTGTTGACATTTTTTACATTAGACATTATAGAGTTTCACAGAACAGTTGGATCAATTCTTGTCAATGTTAACAGGAAGACAGTATGAGTGAACTAAGAAGTCCTATTTTCATCGATGGATCTTCTTGTTTTCCATATATGAACTTTAATATTTAAGGCCAGAATGTTTAATTGAATAAAGTGGCAGTTTGTTTGTTTTTTCATAAAAATAACTTTGCCATTACTGTAAGACTGAGCCTATTTTGCAACACATACTATCATACACATAATTTATATATATTTATGTTTACATGTTATTTGTTTGTATAGTATGTTAGTTTCTATGTCAGCGGGTTGTGTTTAAGGTTGGGCGGCGTCCTCACAACAGAATATCCCACGTCATAGAGGGTCCGTTGTGGGCGTTTTCTATAGGTGCAATTTTCTTGATTGAAAATTTGCTGCGACAACTGTTGCTTTTGTGTTAGCTGTGAAGTCTGTAATTATTGTTATTTTTGTAATATTTCTTTGTTCTTTAGTTTTGTTTTGATTTGTTTGTAATTTGTTGGTCTAACCTTTTCTATCTTTCAGTTCTATTCACAATTTATATTCATATATTGTGACGTCATTTGTGTTGTTATTCTTTGCAGATTCAGTGATTATTTTCATTGATTTCCCTATTTGATTTATTTTGATTTCTGCAAACGTTCTTGTATTGTCAGTCCTATTTGTACTTTATGTATTCTGTTGGTTGACATATGTTTTATATAGGTATATTTCATAAGACACAATTGCCTGTGCACTGCACTTGGATTATGGTATAAACCAGTACCTGATTATTATTACTATTATACAAGACCTTATTAAAGGCTTGTGACCCACAGATATTGGGATAGTATACTGATTAATCAAGTCATTGAGAACTTGTGGTATTATTATTGATTCAGGTGATTAGTATTATTGTTAGACATCATGGCTACATTAGAATACTTCATTACACAAGGGAAAGCCCTTGATAAGACTGGTCAACAATTAGAACAATGGGCAGTTGCTCAATATGACAAAGCATTAGCTGCAGAAGAGAGAAGAGCTATGGCAGAAGAGAAAAGATTAGCTGCAGAAGAAAGAAAAGCTATGGCGGAAGAGAAAAGATTAGAAAGAGAAGCTGAGGCTGCTGCTGAACAAAAGAAATTGCAGATGCAGGTGGAGGAAAGGAGATTTGAAGCTGAACAAAAAAAAATTAGAAAGAGAAGCTGCGGCTGAACAAAAAAGATTAGACAGTGAAGCTGAACAAAAAAGATTAGACAGGGAAGCTGAACAAAAAAGATTAGACAGGGAGACAGGGAAGCTGAACAAAAAAGATTAGACAGAGAGGCTGAAGAAAAAAAAGCAATAAGAGAACATGAATTTGAGTTAGAGAAATTGAGATTGACAAGTATGAGTAATGTTAATCAGGCATCTAGTGGTAATGATAAACCTTCTACTTACAAGGTTAAGGTTCCACCGTTCAATCAGTCCAGTGACGATATTACATTCTGGCTGGATAGATTTGAACGTTCTTGTCGTACACATAATGTGGATAAATCACAATACGCTAATCAATTATCAGAAAACTTGAAAGGTGAATCTTTGACTAGATTATGCCTTGTAGGAGAAGCAGATAAGGATAATTATGATGTCATTAGGGCGGCTTTGATAAAAAAATATCAGCTAAGTGAGGAAGGCTATCGCCTTTTATTTAAAACGATGGTACCTGAGACGGGTGTAGAATTCTCAGAATTCACTGCAAAGGCACGTCTCACAGTTGATCGTTGGATTGAGCTTTCCAAAACAGAAAAAAACGTATGAAGGACTTATGGATTTGTTGCTCAGAGATAAGATTATGTCATGTGTGAACAAACCTTTCCTTGAATTTATACATGAGCGTAAACCCAAATCTCTAAAAGAAATGGAAGAATATTGTTCCCAATATGTCACTGCACACCCCGACGTGACTTTTGGCAACACTAAGATTAAGGAGAGTATGCCAGTTGCTTCAGCAACACCATACAATCCCAATTATTCACACAGATTTCAGGGACCTCAAAACAGATTTGATAAAAAAGGTAACCATAATAGTTATCAAAACCAAGGTAACCAATCATTTCAGGGTTCTTCTTCAAAGAACTGGAGACGACCTGATAGCTCTCGACACAGGGGTGGTCATAATTATAGGAATTTCCGTAGAGGAAGTAATTATAGAAACTATCAGGGTTATCCGTCTTGGAGTCAACAAGATCATAATTACAGAGATACTCATTATAATGAATATGATAATGGTAACCAAGGGAACTATGACTCAAACCCAAATAGGGGTTACAATAGAGGTAACAATAACTACAGAGGTGATAATAACCGAGGTAGATCTCAAAACAAAAGACATAAACCACATTTTCAGGCAAACTCTGCACAACAAGAGTCCCATGAAGCCTATAAACAGAGTAAAGATAATAATGATGCTAGTAATATGGCATGTGCCGCTTTTGATTTTGGGAGAGCATCTCAGTGCCCCCAATGCAAAACGTTATTTGAGCCAACCACAGTGTCTACTTTAAGCTGTGGCCATCCTCTTCCTGCTCTTCCAGCATCAGTCGCGCATGATGGAAGAGGTTCTCTTGTCTTACATAAGGGTTTAGTGAATAACAATCCAGTCTCTGTGCTATTTGATTCTGGATGCACCACAATTGGTGTTAGGCAGTCACTCGTAGATCCTTCCCGTGCCACTGGACAAGTAGTCAAATGTGTAACATTTGGCGGCACATTAGAGAAATACTCTACTGCTATCATTAGGATTGCTACTCCTTTCTTTACAGGAGATGTACACGCATGTCTTCTTCCGAATCCGATCGCTGACCTCATCATCGGTCGCATTCATGGAGTCAAGGAATGCACTCCGCAACAAATTTCCACGTGGGAAAGGCAAAACATGCAGATTGCTAACGCTGTAGTCACTAGAGCTCAGGCTCTTAATATGCCTCAAACTTCATCTACTGAAGATAATGAAGTGCATAACCAAGATAATCCCTTGGTAATTTCTCGTGACTCGTTTATAAAACAGCAAGAAGATGATCCCACTCTGAAGAAATTCTTCATTCTTGCAACTAAAGGTGATCCGAATAAAGACACAAGTCGTAAATCGTGGATTACAAAGAAGAATGGCGTACTTGTACGTATGGTTCAAGACTCCATTACGTCAAGTCATTCTCAAATCCTGGTTCCCAAGAATTTGAGAGTTAAAATTTTGCAGCACGCTCACGACTCTCAGTGTGCTGGACACATGGGTTTTTCCCGTACTAAGTCAAGAGTCCTTGCGGCTTTCTTTTGGCCATTGGTAAACAAGGACATACGTATTTATTGTCGATCTTGTAAAGTATGTCAGGAAGTTAAATCCAAAGGTCCACGGCATGCTGCACCCATTCAGGCGGCGGACATTCCTATTCGGCCGTTTCAAAAAAATGGCCATAGACATTATTGGTCCATTTAAGATCAAGTCTGCCAGAGGACATCAGTTTATCTTGACGTGTGTTGATATGTGCACACGTTGGCCAGAGGCTATTCCTCTGAAGAGCATTACTACTGCTGATATTGCAGATGCTCTTTGGCTTATATTTTCTCGTCTGGGGTTCCCCGGAGAGATATTGTCAGACCATGGCACCCAACTAATATCAGATACCATGTCTCAAGTAATGTCTACTCTGCAGATAGATAGATCTTTAAGTAGTATCTACCATCCAATGTCTAATGGTATGGTCGAACGCCTTAATAGAACACTTAAAAAACTTACTGGGGAAGATAACTGAGGATCATCCTCAAGACTGGGACAGAGTTTTACCTGCGGCCCTCTTCGCTTACAGAGAGGTACCCAATGAACATACGGGATTTTCTCCCTTTGAACTCGTCTTTGGCGCGCGTCCGCGTGGCCCTATGTCGTTGCTTCACGATCTCATAACATCTGACAATATTGACGATGACACAAAGTCATCCTACGAATATGTCATCGCGTTGAGACAAAAAATTATCGAAGCATGCAAATTAGCAACTTCTTCTTCTGAATTTGCGAAACAGAAGGCAAGGCAATTTGCCAATAAGAAGAGATGCTTACGACAACTTTGTCCTGGTGACAAAGCATTTGTATTACTACCTTGTAGGGAAAACAGATTACTTATTTCTTGGAAAGGTCCGTACGATATAATATCGAAAATTTCCGATGTCGACTATATTGTCGATATTGATGGGAAGCATAAAACCTTCCACATCAATATGCTTACTGAATTCCATGAACGTCCGGATTATTTGCAACCCATTTTCCAAGCAACGGACAATTCTCCAGTACAACATGGTCATTACTCATCACTGTCCGTGATACAGGATGAGGAAACAAGTTTTTTCAGATGTAAATCTTCCTCTTCCAATGATCCCACTTCATTCCAGTGAATCATGGAAGAACGTTACTGTCTCTCCTGATTTGTCTCTAGGAGAACAGCGACAAGTTTCAACTATGTTGCAAACATTTCAGGATGTACTCACTGACATCCCTGGACAAACGAATGTCATTCAACATGACATTGTTCTAACTGACCATACTCCTATTAGGGTTAGACCTTATCCTATACCTATACATTTTCAAGCACAGGTCGAGAAAGAGTTGGATGAGATGATAGATTTGAAAATAATCGAACCATCCACCTCTGCATATTCTTCGCCGATGGTTATTGTGCGTAAAAAAGACAATAACATACGTCTTTGCGTTGACTATCGAAAATTGAATCAAGTAACTAAGTTCGATGCCGAACCTATGCCTTTACTGGAAGAGCTACTTACTCGACTCTCCAAATCTCATTTTTTCACTAAACTTGATTTGTCTAAAGGATATTGGCAAGTTCCTTTATCTGAACGCGCCAAACCTCTCACGGCTTTTTCAACACCTAGAGGTTTGTTCCAATGGAATTTTATGCCTTTCGGTCTTATGAACGCACCAGCTACGTTCGTACGCATGATGCGCCGAATCCTATCTTATCGGTCAGATGTCATTGCATATCTAGACGACATCTGTCTTTTCAGCGATACTTGGGAAGATCACTATTCAGGGTTAGATGAATTGCTGTCTACTTTGCGTGAGCACAACCTGACAGCGAAACCCTCTAAAGCCTATATTGGTTTTAGCGAAATTTCTTTCCTAGGCCACCGAGTTGGTCATGGTTTCCTAAAGACAGAGGACCATAATACTAGTAAGATACTTAACATCTCAATCCCTAAGACTAAAAAAAACAGGTGAGAAGTCTGTTAGGTCTTATTCAATTTTATGGCAGATTCATTCAGAATCTATCCTCTATCATGGCACCTCTCTCAACACTTCTAAAGAAAGGTTCGCCTAATGTGGTCCACTGGTCTCAGGAATGCCAATGCTCTCTGGATAAGATTAAAACATTGTTTTCAACACCACCTATTTTAGTGCTACCTACTAAAGATAAGACATTCGTTCTTCGTAGTGACGCTTCATCCACTGGGATTGGAGCGGCACTAATGCAAGAGTACTCTGGAACTCTGCATCCTGTAATGTATATTTCCAGAAAACTTAATACGGCAGAAAGGAATTATTCGGTTTTAGACCGTGAGCTATTAGCTATGGTTTGGTCGATCCTCAAACTACAGAGATTCCTTCTAGGCGCACATTTCATAGTAGAAACCGACCAAAAAGCTCTTACTGCTATACAGAGTAAGAATTTGAAGAGCTCGAGGTCTACTCGATATGCAATTGCTCTTCAACCTTTTCATTTCTCTGTGCGAGCTATTCGTGGATCAGATAATGTGATGGCAGACATTCTGTCAAGATGCCCACATGATTCCACATAACTATTAGGGCTTAGACTTCTTGATATGTCTAGTTCTATAGTAGTTCCTTTTCTATATCATGATAGATACACATTTGTAATTTAATAATATAATGATTGTATCACTACATAGCGGTTCATTGATGTTTATTCACCGCTGTGCTTTGATGATTTTTTCTTCATAAATCATAAATTTAAGATATCTAATACGAAATGATGATATGAATTTTTTAGGCATTGTGTAATTGCCAGAATTGTATTATACTTTGATGACACCTTCCTGGAAAAATATACTTGTAGAGAAATAATTTCTCTCAGTTTATGAGACACATTCTCACCAGTCGCTCCATAAGTCGACTTAGCCTCATATTAGGCGTTATAGGTATTCCTGATATTTTCATCTGCGCATTATTCATGCGTTGTGAGCCTATTGTACGTTGCTCCTAGATGTATTTCAAAAAGAAAAAAAAAAAAATGTTCCATTTTTTTTTTCCCGGGAGGTGTGGTAAGACTGTTACGTGCAGTCTTTGATATCTTACAATATTATACATTGGTATTCTTGTTATCTTCGCAAATATTTTGAAAGCAAAATAGTGCTTAAGGGAAAGTCATTATTGAGTTACTTCCCTTGAAAGTTGTGTCGGCTCTTTCGATCAAACTCCGCGGATAAATCCATTTTACTGCGATTTATTCGTTGTTTGGGTAATAATAGATTGTTCTTGCTTCAGAATATCTATGGCCTGAATTTATGTGTATTGTTTGTCTGAGTAGGACGAGTCTGTCTTATATCTGTATATCTTTACATATCTAAGTCGAACTATATGTTCTGTTGTCTCTAGAGAGGTCGAAGGCTATTCGGCGGATGTGTCGCTAGAGTGTGGTGTGATTTGGCTTCGTCCTGATAGGGACTGTGTTTTTCCATGTCGGCCTGTCGCCGGGGAAAAAGTGATCTCAGTATTTGTGGGGAAGGTGATAGTCGTCTAAACCTATCGTGTATGCTTTACCCCAGTGTTTAGTCGTATTGCCAAGGAATGGCAGTTTCATATTTCCTATACCAAGGTAATCAAAGATACTCTTATGAACTCTCGATCGAAGCCACCATTTTCGATAGTTACGATTTGAATGTCTAAGAGAATATATTTGACTCGATGAAAACGACTTCGATTCCTAGCAGCACTATATCCTGTAGATTGCAGTCAATTGTTCATGATCAAATCTACAGAGCAATGAAATGTTTTATGAATGACTAACTTTAGGACAGATTCATTATCTGTATCCAAACGTGAGTGACAGCTCACGAGTGAAGCCATCTTGGAACCAAAACATGTAGTGACTTTCAAGAAGAGAAAAGGGATGCCCGTATTATCGCTTGATCAGTCCAGAGATCACTGCTACACATGAGAACCCATTGCTAGCGGTTCAATATTATTATATGGAAAAATATGTGCTGAACATTATGTTGAAGAATCGTCGCTAGACGAGATTAGGTTTAGAAGCCATCTGAAATATTGTTTATAAGCTGACGTGCTCAGTCAGTGAAGTCAGATGATATATGTATGGGCGATACTGAGTGCTTGGCTACTGACAGTCCATTATACAATTATTCTACATGAGTGCCCATGTAACATTGCAAGACCATTTGTCCACTGTACTATGATGTATTATGGCAACCTGTGATTTGTCACTATCTGTGCTGTCGAGTGTGTACGTCCAATTAAACTTTAGAAAAGGTACACAGTCGTTGGTGTCGATGACTTCCAGCCATACATGAGTGTGAGAAAAGAACATTTTTTGTCAACACCACGAACCTTTATTATCATTCGCACATTATACACTCAATCCATGTCTACACACCACTGCGTAGGTCAAGTTGACATTCCATACACTACAGTGGAGCAAACAACACCATAGAGATCTTATCAACTGATGATGATGATGATGTCTGCTTCCATCCACTTATATCTATCTTTTGGTGGATATCATTAACGGGAATAAAAATCCAACGTTATCAACTAGTGAGTCCACAGACAGCGAAATTGCGTGGTTCTGCCTTCGCAAAACGTGAACACTAACTGAGGGAGCAAAGGTGGTCGGATTTCTGAGGCCTATAATTACATTTCCACGTCACAATCTTTAAATGTTTGTCTGTTTTACACGAATACTTTTTTTCAGCCAAACGTAACAACCTCACGTTAGTCATGTCTTGTAACATGTCTAAACTGGAGCAGTATTCCTTATATAATGATTCCCTTGCAGTGTAGAGGACATCCTTCTCGTGGCATTGCACACACGCCAATTAGCGGATCTAGTGTGACCTCCGCCAGCTCTGGGGTTCTCTAAAGTTCTCTGAAGTTATCTGGGGTTGCAAGAAAGCCCAAATCGACACCTCCAAATTGCCACAAGCGTACAAGCGTGAATAACTCGAGTCCCTGGGGATCGAAACAACAACAACACCATTCCTAATGTATCTTAATCTCATCAGAGACACTTTTAGCGCAGTGGTTAGTGCAACTGGCTTCCTAGATTCGGTGGTCCATGGTTCGATCCCCAGTTGAAGTGGGATTTATTTAGACAGCAAAACGGCTCTCTGGTGTCGACCCAGCCCTCATGAATTGGCGGTACCAGAGCAACTCTTGGAAGGTTAAGGCGGCCGGCGTGATTGCTGACCACATCAACCCCTAGTGTGCAGAATGTTCTCAAGAAAATATGAGCCTAATACCATATTCTCAATATGCCTCAATGGGTTTCGTGTAACGGGGATCCTTTACCTTTTTCATTAGAGATCACCTTACCATTCACCTGACAAGAACCACACAAGGAAATGTATTTATGAATCTCTGTTAAAGTTCAGTAAAAAAAAAAAAAAAAACAAAGCCAATCACAATTTTGCCAGTTTTCTTCATCATCATCATAACCTCACAGCTCCACAAGGCCCCAGACCCTTCAACAAACTTATACCAAGTCTTCTTTTCCCCGTGCCACCAGGATCTTAGTTTTCTTGATCTTTCTATGTTATCTTCATCCCCTTTAATATCTATTTCCATTTCTTTTTCCTTGTGTTCTTTCATCTCCCTATATCTCTCTTACCATTGTGGAATCTTGATCAAGAACTGTCCTTGTTATGCTATCAGCAGGTTTCTCCAGTTTTGCGTCTTATCCCATTGCCAAAGCCTTCTTCTCATCTCTTGTGCCACTGACACTTTGTCTGGTTCTTGTCACCAGTTCAACATTAGTGATCCTTATTTTTCATTTAGAATTCAGTATCTTGTTTTCTGTATTAGTCCAGATGTAGAAGAGATAGATTAATAGGTAAGTTCATTAGGATGTGTGGTTTGAAAATCACAAACCTCACAAAGCCTTACGGGAATTCGATTGCAATAGAAAGTGTACATCTGGATTAATTCTTACGCTATTTCCCACTCAAAATATACAACGCCACCCACCCGCACAACAGGGACACACACACACACACACACACAACATACATATCACACATATCCAAATCTAGAATGATTGTTTTTAAAATTTCCCCTCTCCATTTAAGCACACGTTATTAAATACTATCTCAATCATGTTAATTCTTACCACCAGCTGCAGCCAGACTACTTTCAAGACAACCCGAGTATGCTGTCCCCTCGAAGTTCTGGCGGAGCTAACACAAGAGATCAATTAAAACGCGGAGAGAAAGACTGATTCCATCAGAGCAGATATCAATGGAAAAAAACTTGTGGTGGGGATACAAATACTGCTGTTACGTTTGGCTTCCTTAATGTGATTTTTCTGATAACTGTTTTATAGATATTTAAGTTGCACAAACTATTTCCTCTTCTTGTTCTTTTCACACGCGAATTAAGCATAAAGATTTGAAACAGTTTCCTTTCGTCCGCGAGATGTGTGGTCTTTTAGCCAGGGTCATCCACGAGACCATTGTTGTCGCCATAAAGGCTGACTCGGAACACCGTGACCTTGTGATACTGGCTAAAGATGCTATCCAGCTATCACTGGATGTGTTTTTGCTTTTACAGGTCTCTGCACTAGCTGTATTTCGTTTATAGTATTTGTATGAATATAGTAGAGCCAGTTCTGTGAATTGATTAAACTTGATACTATATATCGTTTCTCATCTCTTCTGAGCTGGGGTAAACAGTAAATTAATTTTTAACCTGCCATGAACTCATTATTTATACATTTTCTTCATCTTGAATCCTTAGCCCCTAACTGACAAAGCAGTCAATGGCCAAACACGCCTAGTGGCATTTCTTATGGGGCAGCAACAAACTGTCCTCCCCTTACTCGGTCAGTGGCCACTCTTCGTTGCAGTGCCCAGCTCTGGTTCATGCGTTGCATCTCGGCCTCCACAGTTCTCAAGCAGATTGTCTTCTGTCTGCCTCTCTTTCGCCTAACATGTGGAGGTCGTGGCATAGTAATTCTTATGGTGGTTTTATACATTTTAATCATTTTTAATAATACCTCAAACATTTTAGATGTTTTCGCCTTCTTGGTTTAGCTTAAGCCACTGTCGTATTGCCACGTGTGTAGTTCCTCGGAGTCTGCGAAGATAAAAAGAAAGAAAAAGTACTTCTGCTCGCTCAGGTGCGTCGTATAAGTGGACTAATATAAGACTGTATAGGGCGCTGGCAATACATCACTATGTACAAACACATTACTATAGAAAACCACTACTGCAATGAACTTATGAATGCTTTTGGAGCAGGCTTCCCTGCGAGCGGGTCAGTTGCTGTGGTGGCTCCATGCTACCTTATGGAGCAAAAAGGGAAAGAAATGAAAAACTGGCAAAACTGTTACTATAATAACTATTTATAACGGGGTTATGTCATTGGGTTTAAAAAACAAATTGAATGCAATTATTCTTTCACGCCATAGTTTATTTTTACGATGGTGCATTAATCGTTTCAGAGTTCTTCCCTCCGACGCAGCCAGACGACAATGATGATGGCCTGAAACCAGAAAAGAAACTACGACTTAACTGGGTGTATCCTTTCTTGAATAAGTCTCCATTACCTTGAGTAGAACTTTAAATTGAGGATTAAAATTATGCTTCGTTCTTTGTGAATAATTTTAAACAGGGTCACTGTCTAAAGTACACGAGAGGAAGATTACAAAACGTTGATATGCCATCACAATAACTACTAAGCTATGGACCCCAGAAGGAATGATAAAGAGAGGCGGACCAAAAAGAACTTGGCGGAGAACTGCGGAATTCAAGATCCAAAGCATGAGTCTGAGTTGAGGCATCGCATGAAGGATGGGCCACCTACCGAGCAAGGTGGAAAGTCTACAAGAACGCCACTAGGCGTGACGGCCACTGACTGCTTTGACAGCCAACGGCTATGGATACAAGAAGAAGAGAATACTATTTGTCGAAGTGAAACTCTCCCCCCCCCCCCCCCCCCGCCTTTTCTTCCCTTTTCATTCCAACACGTAATTTAATTTGTTTCTTAGTTATTATAGGGTACTTTCAGTAAGAAACATTTGACCTTGAAATAGTTCAAGTTACGGATATCGAGGTAGAGACGTCAAGCAGAACCTAGCCGTTATTACCTCCAGCGGGGAACTAGTCTACTTCGTTGCGGCCGTGGTTGTAGTGTACAATAAAAAAGTTCTCGACTCAACGCCATTATCTGGGGCATTCGGAAGAAATCACCTGGTATGGACACCACTTACACACAGTTATTTCAGTCTTTGACGCATTATTCTTGTAGGATACACTAGTCAAAACAAACAAACAAAAACTCGTCTACATCTATTTCTTTTTTTTTCTGCAAGTACCTTGAAAGGTTGGATAGGCGATCATGTCTCTCCACAACCTCCTGTCTTCATTACAATTTATCATTTCTGTTATTGTCTTCTTTCCATGCCATGATGTCAAGCTGCCGGTATATTCTCTCTTAGTCATCCTATGCCTCTTGTTCCTTCTGTTTTTTCTGTTGTCGCGATATATTCTAGCTTTTGTTATCTCATAACATACCCAAGAAAAGTGGATTACTTCCTTCTAACATGAAGAATAAGCTTCTTGCGCGCACTAGCCTCTTTAAGGACATCATCGTTACTCTTTTTTGGCTGTCCATTTATTTTTTAACATTCTTCTGTAAAACCAAATATCTATGGCCTCTAATGCATTTTCCTGATTATTTACTTATTGTAATGACTCACTATAGACCCCTGAAGGGTAACGAAAGAGAGGCCGACCATAAACAACTAGGTTGAGTACTGTGGAGCCCGAGATGCAAAATCTGAACCAGAGCTGGGGCGCTGCACAAATTATGGCCGCCGACCGAGCAAAGTGGACGCAGTTTGTTGCTGCTCTACAAGACGCCACTAGGCGTGATGACCACTGGCTGCTTTGACAGTCGGCGGCTAAAGATCAAAGAAGAAGAAGATGACTCACTTCCTTGTGTCAGGATTGGTTCTATATAACACTGTCGAAATCTTTATTTCTTACTTCCTCTGATAGAGAATGGTTGCACAAAATACCCGATCTTCTAAAATCTATATTCATAGCTTTGGCAAAGAAAAGAAGTTTACATCTAAAACGTTTCATTCAGTTTTTAAAGAAAAATCATTCAATAATAGAAAGTGCATGATTAGTTTCCAGCTGGAATAGTATAATCATCATTGTCATCACCTTTCAGTTTCCCAAGGAATATTAGGTCTTCTACAAAAATATACGTTTGGTTTAGTTTTGAGGACCATCATCATTGCACACGGACAGCTCCCTCAGTGTTCCGAGAAGCTCCTCCCTTAGATCACACCGGGAAGATCACAGCACAGTGCACGTACTCCGTAGCACCGACGAGAATACCAATGTGTGTATATAAGAATCACACATTCTGTAAATATTTCTGTGGTGGGTAGGTTTTCTAAATTTTTTGAATCTTGCGAGGACAACGGCCGTATGGCCCTACTCTTTACGATTTCCAACTGCCTGAGATTTTTTTTGGCGCAATTTGCGCACGGAACTTCCTATTTTTTCGCCCTTATCCAAGAAAGCTAGGCATCCGATCTCACTACCCAGGATACTAGAGGGGTGTGTGACATCATTATGACCACTGGTTCTGAAAAAAATGTCCATAAATTATATTCCTCTATTGGGAATCGAACTCGGTTACGAGGCGGATGCCTTACTTCTTAGCCACTCCGACTCACCCTTTCTCCCCCCCCCCCCCCCCCACCCCCCCCCCCCCCCCCCCCCCCCCCCCCCTCCCCCCCCCCCCCCCCCCCCCCCCCCCCCCCTCCCCCCCCCCCCCCCCCCCCCAAAACCCCCCCCCCCCCCCCCAAAGAAAAAAAAATTAAATTAATATTATATGTTTGTTTAGCAGAACTGGTTGTTCGTGTTGGTGATATATAATAACATCTTTATTTAAACACTTTGTATCTGTAGCCTGGCCGTTCACCCAAATGGACGATTTGTTGCCACGGGTCAGATTGCCGGAAAGACACCAGACACTGCGGTAAGGTTATATTTTAGTTACAGACACCTCTTGTCTAACTCCATGTAGTACAGGGGATGTCTGATGAGACAAAGACAAGAATAATCCCACTGCTGCTTCGTAAACAGCGACAAGAGTGTGAGGTGGAAGACGCTGGCAACTTCAACATCCAAAACACATTTCTAGAGACACCACCGTTGTCAGAACATGTTTATTCTGAAGTGCAAGTTTACTGCACAGGAGAAAGCTGCGGTGGTGGCTCTATGTTTCTTAAGGAGCGAAAAAGGAAATGATGGTGGTGGTGATGATGATGATGATGATTATGACGGTGTGATTGACTCTTCTTCTTGGATCCTTAGCCCCTGACTGACAAAGCAGTCAGTGGCTGTCACGCCTAGTGGCGTCTTGTAGGGAAGCAACAAACTCTCCCAACTTTGCTCGGTCGGAGGCCATCCTTCGTGCTGTGCTCCAACAGCGGTGGTCCTGAACTCTTCTGACTTATGGTTTGCTGTCCTCACATAATTTCTGCAAGACTTGTAGAAGCACTGTATAGCATGAATCAGAGGTGCTGGAATGTTCTTCCTTGCCAAAACAGTCCCAAAGTTTGCTCCAGGGGACCCTGTTAAACGCCTTTTCCAGATCTATGAAACAAAGATGGATCTCACTCTTATACTCAAGGGCCTTTTCACTCAGCTGTCTGAGTGTGAAGATTAGTTCTTGAGTACTTCGGTTTGCACGGAATCCGCACTGGATCTCATCCAATTGTGGCTCAGCTATGCGTCGGAGTCTCTGCTCTAGGATTCTAGAGTAGATTTTACAAGGGACACTGAGAAGGGATATGCCTCTGTGGTTTCCACATTGTCGATTGTCACCTTTTTGAAAATTGGTGTTATGATGGCAATCTCCCAATCCTTTGGTATGGTCTTGTTGCACCACACTGCCTGTAGGACCCTTAAGAGTAATAGGTCACCTGATGCTCCCATGTACTTAACCATTTCTGGAGTTATAACATCATGCCCTGCTGCTTTGCCCATCTTGATTTTCTCCAGTGCTGCTTTCAGTTCTTCCATCCTTATGTCATCTTCATCACCATTGGTTTCCTCTTCTGTGCTAGTGGTTATCATTTCTGATGCTTGAACTTGCTCACCATCAAGGAGTTCTGAGAAATATTCTTTCCATCATTCCATTACTTCCTTCGGGACAGTAAGCAATTTGCCTTGCTTGTCCTTTATAAATTTGAGAGGGCATTGTTTTTCCTTCCTCATGTTCTTTAGACCTCCATTCTCATGATGGAGGTTATTGTCATGTCTGCTCCACTCTGTTCAGCTACGACCTTGCCCTTTATTCTCGCAGAGAAGCCCCATCCTGATTTATCACCACGCACCACAGACCCGTCAGTGTACACAATGGCTCGTTGATCTGGGGTCTAATCTGTTATAATGTATCCGTTACGCGTAAAAGTAAAGTTAAAGATGGTCCCAAAACAAAACAATGCCGTAGAGGAGTAAAAGTGATGATTTCATCATAATAGGTCTAGTTTTTTTTTGTTAATGAGGTGGGGTGACCAATTCCCTTTCTCGTTGCTTTATCTTCTCTAACTTAAGAGCAGGTCAAGTACCCATTAACAGCTGAGTAGACTGGAGCGTGCCACTGCAGCTTTCGATTCCGGAGCGCAGTTACTGTGCCGCCGGCAGAGGAAAAGCGCACTTAGCCAATCGGACACCCCCGTTAATATATATATAATATATATATATATATATATATATATATTATATATATATATATATATATATATATATATATATATATATATATATATATATATATTATATATATATATATATATATATATATAAGGGATTTCTTCTTCTTCCTCGTTCGCCCTGAAAAGGACGGTGGTTGCGTTGTGTCTGTTTACGCCTAAGCTGTGATATCTGCACCTTTCGGTCGACACATCCGACTTCAGCACGGTATTTTTTAGGGACCGGGTTTGCCTTCCCATTGCGATCCGCACTCGCTCAGCCAGACTGCACTGCTGCAGACTGTTTCCAGGACCACCACATGGAGGTGGAGTGCGGTCTTGACCAGCTCTGGTTCGCTGGTCCTGATGCAAGCAGTACAGCTATGGGTCGCTGACTGCATTCACTATTGCTGCATCTTGGGGTCCCATATAAGGGATTTATGTATATGTACACATCAGAAAGAAGCAATCCACTGTTTTTGGGCATGTTATGAGAAGAAGAAAGTTAGTATATCGTGACAACAGGAAAGATTGAAGGGAAAAAGTGATAGAGGATGTCAAAACTAGAAGATTCAGAACAGGCTGATGTCTTCTCCTTCAAGTACCATGCCTAGTGGCGTAGATCATGTCCTCTCCACAAACTTTCTGTCTCTAGTACTATTTTATCAAGTCTGCTGTTGACCTCTTTCCGTGCCACAATGTCAAACTGTCCAGTAATTGCCAAAAAAAAAGTGGATTGCTTCTTTCTAGCTTGTGAAATAAGTTTCCTTTCTGCATTGGCCTCTTTCAGGACATCCTCATTACTCTTTTTGGTTGCCCATGATATTTTTAACATTCTTCTGTAAAACCACATATCTGTGGCCTCTAGTGCCTTCCCCAGTTGTTTACTAATTGTCCATGACTCACTCTCATATGTCAGGATTGGTTCTATATCACGGCATGGAAAGAAGGCACAACAGAATTGATAAGCAGTGCTTGATACAGGAAGGTGTGGACAGACCTGATCTCCTACGCCGCTAGGCATGGCACTTGAAGAAGAAGAAGTGCATATGGATATATGTATGTACATGTATCTACGCGTACTGTGTATATGTATATATTTTGGTATATACATATATGTATGTATCTATGCGTACTGTGTACATGTATATATTTTGGTATATACATATATGTATGTACATTAATATATGAATGCATGAATTGTTTTATATAATATGTAAACTGTACAAATGTATATGTGTGTGTCTGTGAATGGTTGAATGTGTTCGCTCACATTTTACGATTCTACTAAGTTGACTAGTCAGTTAATGGTCATTTTAAAAAAAAAATTTATTATCCAGGCCCATGTACGCATCTGGGACGGGATGTCGCTATCAACATTCGCAGTTATTGGACTAGGAAGCTTCCAACAAGGGGTAGCATGTGTCAACTTCTCAGAGAAAGACATGCGAGTCATGGGGAGAATCGAATCGGTATGGTTCTCATTCAGATGTTTTATAACACACATACACGGTCATGTCATTAAGATATGAAAGAAGCCATAAGAAATAGAAATATGAATGATTACTTGATGATACTTCAAGACGTGACTATTTGCTTAGATAACATCAAAACCCACCGTGAAAAATAGGAACACGATATGGTACAGCAATTGAAAAGTAGACATTTTTACGGGACGTTTAAGAGGACTGTCACTGTATTTGAAGTCAGATAGGCAAAAATATGAACATTTGGATTAGTATATTTTCTAATAATTTATAATATCCTGATTCTAAATCAGTTAAAATCAAATGTCAGAACACATTCTGGACAGCATGAATATCTCAGAACTTTGTTACATATTATTATTTGGGGGGGGGGGGGGGGGGGGGGGGGGGGGGGGGGAGACCACTTGCTAATGCATTCATTAATCAACTTGAGGTTCTGTCCAGACATGTCATTGCATGCTACAACGTTTTTTTTTTCGGATCAGTTTTCTGTTATCTTCGTCAAATTATTATTTGCGAGAGAATTACCCGTCTAGATATGGCGTTACATAATGATGTTAAACGTTTCCTGCTGCATACCCTGCTGACGGCACCAATTCTTCTGTGGTCATTTATCAGGATGCATGTTTTTATGAAGCTATTGAGCAAAGAGTCAATAATGGCATGGGGAGAAGAGAGAAAAAAGGTAGTGGAATGAAATTAGACTAATTAATTAACATCTGCTTTATCACAAACAAGTGTTGTGTAAATGTGCGGATATTTCTTTTAAAAAATCTTGCCTTGGTACGTGTAAAAAAAAAAAAATAAAATAAAATATTCAAAAATAAACTTTTTTATTTTACTCCGTCTCCGAATCAGTATTCGACTAAATCAGCCAATATTACTTCAAATTTAACGACTTCCCTTCATTATCTACTGTTCTTAAATATGAATATATGAAATTTATTCATACTCACTCTAAATACAAATGGGAAAAAAATTGAAGAAATTGTTGAAGAAAATTGTGTCCAGAACCAAATATCCGCCATTATTAAGAATGGAAACCAAAATGTGCGTAATTTCAAATAATGTGTAGCAAGTCAGTTTCGGTCCCGAAAAGATTGGCGCCATTGAAAATATTGCAACTTTGATGCGGAAAAGTCTAGCTCACGTTAGGGAGAGAGAAGACAATTCTCAAATAAGGGAAACTGCACATAATTTTGTAACACAAATGCTTACCTAAAAAATGTTGGAATTGCATATCTTTATTGTGGCTAGACACCATTATTATTTTCATCAAATGTTTATATCTATTGTTTAGTTTAACTTGTGCTTTTCCCTGAAATCGTGCAATCCCATCCCAGCTAACATAATTACCGATGTATGTTACGTCGGTCGGTCTCACTCAAAATAGTAACTCGCGCCAGAAAAAAAAAAGTGCGCAACGCACGGTGTGCAAATTGTGGAACGTGGGTGTTATATAAAACAAATACTTTGGATTTATTATTTTTTAATTTTTTTATTCTTTCACGAAATTAGTAGCGCTCGACACGAAAACCACTTATTATCAGGGAACACTCTTTGAAAACAATCCACGCACATTTCATACGAAATGTTGTCATCAAAGAACTTTTAAATTGTTTCTAAAATAACATAATTCTCGCCGTGTGTACGTTGGTCACAGCTGAGGAATGCAACCGTGTTGAAAAATTGTATTGTTTTCATTATATATACTCTCCCAAAAATAGTTACAATCAACAAAGAAAAGCGTTCAAATGATGGTGTTCATGAACAGTTTGATTACACTGTATAATGGAAAGAAACCAAAAACAGTCTAAGAATGTACTTCTATCTGCTCATCCGGGAACGGAAACAGCACACTATAATTAAAAACCCGTCACGTTTGACGGGTTATTGCTAGTTATTCATACAACAACATTTCACTGTAGCTTTTTATAAACTAAACGTTGGGACACGCAAGGATAAAGTTCGTCATCATCATGTAGCATGTCCTTTGCAGAACGTCGCTCTCATCACAGCCCGCCTGAAAGACTCGATCTCTAGCCAGCCCTCCTGCCTCCTCCATTGTCATGTTCAAGGTGTCTTCATACCCTCCATCACTGGTCTCTCTAAGCCACTATGGACGTTTAATGTGGCCAAAATATTTCAGTTTCCGGGACATGATATTGTTTATGAGCCTCCATATGGTCCATGATTCACATCCATATGTTGCTACGGAAAGATGCACGTTCTCAGAAGGTTTACTTTTATTAATTTGCTGGTGTTATTGCCATAGATTCTTCATTTTATTTAAATCTGCATTGCTATGGCCAGTCTCTCCTTCATGACTTCTTTTGAGCAGTCTCCATTGTTATTATTAATTATGGAGCCAAGATATTTCAAAAATTTGTGACATTTTCAATTTCCTCATCATTGATGGTAATTTTTTGGTTGGTATTGTGTTTTGTCTGTGGACATTTATCCTTGTTTTTTTTTTTTTTTTTTTTTTTTGTTCAGAAAAAGGTTCTGAATCTCAATTGTGTTCTTTTGATAGACAGGATTAACTGTTCTAGTGTTCACTTGGCAATGTTTGAAAGAAAATGAAAACTGTCATCTGCGTACCTGAGTTCTGGGGATCGCATTTCCACCAATTGTGAAGGATCGCAATGTTCACATTCTTGGTCACTCCGAACATTTCTCATTTTTTACTCTCTGCATAGATGTTAAACAAGTATGGAAGAGAGGATGCATCCAGTTCTTTTTCCCCTTTACAACTCAAACCCATCCCTGATGTTTTCCCCGCTACTCTGACAGCTGCTTGTTGTTCATGGTATAGTGTTTCAATTAAATGAATCAAATGCGCCGGAAAAACCCATGTTCTTCCACCATTTTCTTGATGTTGTACGCAGTCGACCAGGGCACTTGGTGTAGATCTTACGCGTAAACAGGCATGAAAAGATCTACATTGTATTCTCTGCATTTCTCGAGGATGTTTCTCACATTAAAGGATTGTAGCCATCTCCTCATACCTCATGCTTGTTGTCTAAAAACCCGCCTGTCATTTCATGTATTTCATGTTGCTAAAACTTTCTTTCTATCCTCTTTCATGATAATCGTCGCAAGTGGATTTTGCTGGTCACAATGACTTATTAACCAGCAATAGTACGATAGGATTGTGTACACAGTTTTAAAATTGCCTTTCTTTGGGGAGACAAGAGCGGATACAAGCCCAGATCTTTTCCATGCTTTGGCCAGTATTGCACTGTTCCAGATCTTACACATAGTGCATGATGTAAACGAGGACACTGGCCTCTCCTCCTGCTTGGAACTAGTTTCAGTTGGTATATCATCGCATTTTGGGTGATTTTCCCTTTCTTCAGGCTTTTGATTGCTGCACGTACTTCATACTAATATAGGTATCTGACTTTTATCTTCACTTTCAAATCGTCATGTCTGGGCGTCTTTTGTTACTACTCTTCTAATACATTTCTCTACAGTACCCGTTCCATTCTCTCGTCCACATAAATATCTCTTACTTTTCTGTTTAAATATGTTACAATCATTTTTATCATTGATTAACTGTTACATGAATGATGGTCTAAAATCAAGATCTGTTAGCGTGTGTCTGATTTCCTTAGAACACGTATCCCATCTTTTCCCTGGTGAAAATTGCACAGATCTTTCTATTCTATTTGCAGGTGTTTTCAGTTATGTACTGTTTATTGGTCTTACCTAACCTCTGTCTCCTTGGATGTTTCTTGTGCAGTGGTTTAGTTGTATTTGTCACTGTTTCGTGTAAGACACTGTTTGCTATCAATTAGTTTTGCTTCTTTCTTAATCTAGAGCTAGTAGTCTCAAATGTTTCTCCTCAGTGATGTATAATCTGCTTGTATAGGCACTTTTCTACAGGAAGATCATGATTTGCTGTATCCCTGATGTGATGGAATATCTCTGCGGTATCATTGATGTCACAGATAGACTCTCACATCCGGTATCATATCCTCTTGGTACAGCCCATCAGTGCTTCGGAATTTGTTTTATGTACTTCCTATGTTATTATTCAGGTGGTATGGAGCTTACATCGAGGTATCATGATTCAAACGAGGTCGAGCACTTCGTTACTCGTACTTTTTTTCAATTTTACCTTTAAGAATCTAGCAATTAGTAGCTCATGGATCTGGAATCATACATTCACAGCCTTCATCTGGGAGTGTTTATTCACAAATTAAGATCAAGGGAAAACTTTGTCAGAGTAGAAAGATCATACCTGGTACATCTTCACAGAAGATCTTTGTACCATTATTATCAAGATGTAATCTATTGGATTCCTGCTTGTTGCCATCTGGTCTAGGTCCAAGTGTGTAGAGTGCTTATTTCGGGATGTTTATCTAATAGGGTATTTTGTAATTGACAGAGCGTAGGTTCATTTCTAAGCCAGAATTCGATTAGTTTTTCTCACCTCTTTCGGTTTCTGATGTCCGTATCAGCCGAATGGACCTCACATCTTTAATTATCTCTAGTCTCTGGTTCATTTTCGATGCCGACTTTAGCGCATTTAAGTGCCCTCGTGTTACCCATGATTATCATGATGATCCCTTTTTTTCCCATATTTTCCCGGTAAAGTCTTTTGTAACAACTGTTGTAAAATTCCCCCAATTTCGATCCTCCCATGTCTGCATGCAAAGATGTGTGGTTCATAAAACTTGTATAAAACTGTGTTGTGAAATAAAAATGAGACCATGTACCTGTTTCTGGGTACTCTTAGAGTTCTAATCATCCAAGGAAGGTCGAAGTCACTAATTGGATTGATGCTATCAGAGTAGGGATAGTAGATGCTTTCTTGTCAGGAAGAAAACCAATGGCCCGCTAACTGACCGCCATTTTCCCTTCCCTGCAGCTATATGAAGGTCTGATCCTGTTCTTGAGTTATGTAAGGGAATCCTTGACCTTGTCTGGACCTCATCCTATGTTGCAGAAATTGCCCTATTAATGTATGTCTGTTTTTACGGTTCTTCCTTTTTCTTTACTATCAGATACAAAAGTTTTCCCTGATTGTAGGCTTCTTAAATTCCACTGTGCCTATTATTAATTTTTTTCTTTAGTCCGGATGTCAGTAGGGCTTTCCGCAGTACACAGTTCAGGTTTGTTGGTACGTCAATCTCCATTACCTTGTACTAAAGCTTCTGGCATCGTTTTCATCTGTCCCAGTTCGCATATTTGGTCGATCTGCCTAGCCTGGGGGCTCACACCATTAGGATCTTTGTGTTTCGAGGATTTTCAATCTATTCTTGCGCTGTCATGATTTCATTCACGGTCAATATTCATTCAGTAGTTCTGCCAGTATAGCAATTTGACTGAACGGTTCTGGGCTAGTCCTATTGACCCAACTTTCGGTCCGGATGCCGTTTGCGACCATCTGAAGCCCGACCTTTACAAGGCCGAGGCCGGTCGTTGGTCAGCTCCTGCTTTTTTTTTTTTTTATTTTTTTCACCTTAACCAGCAGCACTTGGGCTTTTCAGCCCTTCGGCCCCATGACGTGTCATTGCGAGGCTGGGGAACCTGAGGACTTTCCTTCCAACCCGGTCAGGAGCTTCGCTCCTTCCCATCCACAGAGGGTTTATTCACAACGAGGCCGTTCAAGCTGATTTCAGCGTCAAATTTCCGGACCGATAAACATTTTCTTCAAACGCCGACGCCCGGGTTTTGAAACATGATCACATGAGTCGCCAGTTTACAACGCCTCGAAAAGCCATGTACACCAGCCGCGGCTCCCCATAGCTCCTGCCTTCAAAGCTCGGATTGTGTCGTAAATAAAGTTCGAAGTCATTCGTCATCTCTTCCAGCCAAGCTGCTAGATGAGATATCGTGTACTATATGAAAGGTCGGGAACCTCCGCTTCTTTACTTTGCTTTCATGCGTAGTAGTTTAGGCCGGTCTAGCCAAAAGCCGTCTGCCCAGGGGATAGCGCCAGCCCTACACTCATCGAAGACTCTGGGAACGAGCCATACGTGAGCTGGGTCGCAGATGTCGGCGGGAAACCAAATAGGATTCCCAGGGCGCATCCCAAAAGGCGGAGTGTGACTGTCTCTCACCATTGAATGTACTACTCCCTTACCACACTCCTGTCGACTACTCTCCCAGGATAAAGTTACTTTCAATTAAATGAGATCCTTTTGTAGGTCTTTCTTCGTAGTGAAGCCAGAGTATTAGTCAACCAGGGGGTTCCACGGAATCTACATCGGGGTTCCGCGTAGATATTCGTGATTGAAGAAACTGACAATAATAAAACGGGTTTTTTTTTTTTATAATAGTTCTGTATAAAACTATGTGACTTAGGGCTCTACTTATTATTTCAAATTGGTTGGGGCCTATCGGTTTCTAGTAGCTACACTGTCTTATAAAGCGATCCGGATTAGGCATGACGTGGTCAAGGTTAGGCACAGGTTCTCTCGCGTCTAAAGGCTGCCGGATTCCAATCACAGTACCGACCACACTCCCAGTCTACCCAGCTCTGTAAATGAGTACACTGGACTCTCTATGATCTATGAGTTTAGGAAGGAAAAAGGTCAGCGCGTGTGGAAGGGAAACTTGGTCACCCCCACCTCTCTCCATTTTGCTGGACCTAGGTTGATGAGTGGAGTCTCTAAACACTTCACCCCTTACGGCCCCCCCCCTCCCCACCACGGGCCCCGTATCTGCTATGGGGACTACTCCTTTACTATTTAAATATATCCAACATTGTCAATAATATTGTGCGTGGTGTGTAAGTATAGCATTATATTAAAATGTACTATTGTGATCCATTTATGATTTAAAGGTGACTAATACTGATTACGCAAATGACGTTATCGTAAGTATGTAGATATAATTTCAGTTTGTATGCGGGTGGTTCCACGCAGACCTGGAAAATTATTTCAAGGGTTCATCCAGGGTAACAAGGTTGAGAAAAGCAGTTCTAAAGTCTAAACGTTGCAAAACACAGGAATGACGATGCTATAAATAAGTCAGATCGTCAATAGGCATATTCTATAGCTTAAACGTAGGACAAGAAAGGAATGCTAGTTCTCTTAATTAGCCTTTTCTTCAATATGGTTATTGTACTGTCTAAAAGTTGGGCCACACGGTGATGATATTACTTTCAATAAGCCATATCTTCAATAGGATTATTCTATTGTCTAAAAATTATGACAAACAGGAGTTATATTACGTTCAATTTGTCATATATTCATTGGGATTATTCTATTGTTTAAAAGTTGGGACACATAGGAAAAACGTTATGAGTATGACATCATCAGGAAACTTACTCGCGTGTTTAGTCGTTCCTCTTCTACCGTGAGGTGTAGGTGTTTGGAGGAGAGAGCGCCATACTATCCTATCGGCTGTCTTCTTCCATGGCATGCTGTTCCTTTCTAGTCATCTGTCCTTCAGAGATTGTCCAATGTAGTCCTCCCAGCGGACTCCTGGGTTCGTCCTGGAGGTCTCGAATCCTGTGACCTTTTTAGTTTCCCATACTTAATCCGTGGTAAGCCGACTCTCTCCCGTATTCCGCATACATGGCCAAACCGTCTTAGTGTTTAGACTGCGTTGCTATTTGGGTCTGCAGGGGTTGGGTTGTAAAGGTCCTGAGCGTAATCGTCTGTTTACGTACCATGTCTCTTCTTGTTACTTCAACCACCTTCCTCAGATACCTCCGTTTCTGAGGTTTGGATCCTGACTTTTTTGAGTTTTGCCCATGACCTCGCATCCGTAAGTCACGACTGGGACATAGGTGGAGCGGTATTCATCTGCCAGCTTTTGCTTTCTTGCCAACTTCTCTTTTGCAGAGGAATCCTCGATTTATGGCCTGAAAAAGTCTCCCCAGCTGCTGCTCTTTCAGTTAGCCAAATCCTCTTTGACGCCTCCCTTCCAGTCTATGACAGGCTCCGAGGTATTTAAAAGTGGTTAACCTTGTCGTAGATTTTATAAAGATAGGTCAGAAGATATTCTATGGTCCGTCTGAGCAGTAGGTGGTGACAGTGGTAAATAAGTGAGGTTAAAGGTATAAGAAATAGCTTTCATTGAGTGAATAGTTTAAGGGTAGAATCTGTCCTCTGGATTGAGAAGATACTCTAGTCCAGACTATCTTTGCGACTGTAATTTATTATAAGACCATCCTACTCTCCATACAGTGTAACATATACGTTTAAACAAACACTCCACACACACACAAGTATGTGAACTACAAGGACACACAACCGTGAAAAAAACTATGGTTAAGGGGTACTGGGTCCCTGACCGACACACAAAGTTTAGTTAGTTTGTTGTTAATTATCATTTAAAGTTCAGAACATCGAATATCAAAGAATCAAACTTACATCAAAATTACGTATAGAGAATTAACAGACTGCCTATGCCCTCCCTCGTTGAGATGATAAGAAAAGTCCCAACTAAGTTTAATAACCCCAATAGGTCAAAAAAGGTTAGCAATTGGTTACGTTATATAGACAGGTAAAGTGAGCAAAATTCCTAATACGTGCTATCCCGTAAAGTGTAAACAATTGTTAAAGCCAAATAAGATAGTTTGCCTACAAATCAATACATTAACAAGAAAAATATTCAACTTTCTCTCTCTCATGCGTGGCCCGACGTTCTCTGCATTCCATTGCCTAATCTCGGTGTGTCCTATTTCCAGTCATGCTATAATTTCCTGGATACAGTTATCGATATATTTACATATATCCAAAATGGGTACCAGGAGCAACTCTGGGGAAGGTTACTGGCGGCCTAGGCGGTGATGCTGACCACATCACCCCTAGTGTGCCGGACGGTCGAGAAATATATGGGCCTAACCTCATGTATTCCCAATATGCCTCAATGGATGTGTAACGGGATTTCCTTTACCTTTTTTTTATAAGAGCTTCTCGTTAAAAAGAAACATGATTAGTTAGCAATAGATGTTGTTTAAAAAAAAAATGCACCATCAGTTATCAATAAAGAGTAAGTTTACAAATAAACACAGTTTTAGTTTTTTGCAAAGAGAGTTAGTTTACAATATACCCCACGATTAGATAATACTACGGTTTTTTAGTTAAAAATAACATTAGTAGCTCTCGCGATATTAAAAGACTAAATAGATTCATTTCATTAAATCATTCCCCGAAACAAACAGACACCTGGTGGTGACTTTACTGATGGCCATAGATGAAAGTGGGACCGGCAATGTGCTCCACGGTTTGGGAATGGCAGGACGGAAAAAGCTGATAGCTCGGACATCGGTTGAGTAAATGTAGCTAGAGAAATCCTACATTCCCATTCGAATTTATTTGTAGCAAAAAATGTATACAACGCATAATAAATTATTATTGCTCAATTATAATGGCATATATTTTTATGAATAGATGGTGTCAGCTACTAGTCTGTAAGGAAATAGGCTGAACCACTAACTTAGGTATGTTGTTATAACTATAAAAAAACAGGTTAAAACGCGTTATTACAAAAACTAGTGTAAAAGCCCGTCATAAGACGGGACTTACATTCAAAAGCACCAATACCTAACGGCATATTTTACTTATTCAAAAGTATTTTTTTTTTAAACACCACTATGCATCACCACCAGTACACGAACTACTTGGCAGCAGCGAGGTATCACAATGTGTGTATACAGGATCACACATTCTATAAATATATAATTTTGTGCACACCGTCATTTGCGTATTGTTCTTGGTAAGTGTCTACTATTTTAGTGAGAGTACATTTAAGGTGAAAAACAATACAATTAATGTCTAAACTTTCAACACCAAAGTTGCATCCCTTAGCGTTGTAGTGACAGAAAAAAAAGCTGGGATTATATATATATATATATATAATATATATAAAATAATATATATAATATAAATATTAAAAAATATATATATATATATATAAAAATTGATACTCCTGTGTAGGTTGGTGGATGTCATTAAGATAAAGACAAAGAACGAACAGGACTACTGCATTATATAGGCACATTCGCAAAAGGTGAAAAATACGATTTTGTGCGTGGGGCCTGCAGCTTCATCATGTCAATAACTTTGCTTACAGAAATCCACTGGTACAGACATTTGCCATTGGAGTTTTCTCAACAAAATGGGGTGGGGGAGAGGATGGGTTTCCAGTGTGAAATCCATTGTTCGTAAGAGCGAAGCAGGAGAACGATATAACAATATCAAAAAAAAAATAAACGATACTTGCTTTTTCTAGGCACTAAACGCAAAGGATGCAACATTTGTGAAAGTAATACATTAATTGTATTTTGTTCCCTTAGTGGGGATGGCAGCTCTCATCGAAAATTAGTAACACTCGTCAAAATAAATTTGCTTTCAGAAATAACGGTTGAGCTACCAAACCATTTGCCATTGGTTTACTCAACATAAATGGTGTGGGGGAGAGTGTGGGTTTCCAGTGGTTGAATCCAATTGGTCGTAAGGAGCGAAGCAGGAGGAGGATGATTAACAATATATATAAAAGTCCATTGCTTTTTCTGTCAATCAACG
Organism: Oreohelix idahoensis; assembly: GCA_024509875.1. Lineage (NCBI taxonomy): Eukaryota > Metazoa > Mollusca > Gastropoda > Stylommatophora > Oreohelicidae > Oreohelix > Oreohelix idahoensis. Next base: position 9,479 of record JAMPIV010016490.1, on the reverse strand, counting down.
TCTAAGGGATGCAATTTTGTTGGGAAAAGTTATGGAACATTAATTTGTATTGTTTCCTTATATTTACTCTCTCGAAAATTAAGTAAACACTCGTCAACAGTAAAGTGCGCAAAATGACGGTGTGCACAAAAATATTTATAGAATGTGTGATCACCGTATTCACACATTGGGATCCCTCGCTGCTGCTACGTAGTTCGTGTACTGTGGTTGATGAATAATGGTTTTTTAAAAATACATTTGTTGTGTTGCCATGCACACCACATGTTATAGATTTAATTGAGTTTGATGTTAGTGCTGATTAAATGCGGCAATATTTGGGATATGTATTGGAAAATGAGGAGCACCGGAAAATGAACGTCAGAGTATTGTGTTGTGATATGTTTGTATGGCCATGGTGAAAGTAAAACCTTGCAACTTCTGTGACAGCTGTTGGTTTTTGGCTGTGTTTTTTCTTTTTAAATAGTTCCAGTATGGAACTACTACGAAGTGGAGTACTTTCTGACAGGACGAGGGTTTGTACAAGAGCATGAATACTCTTGTAATATAAAAGTAATATGTACGGAGAGGAAAATTAATTAAATATGGATTAAATCAATGAATAATCGAGTATGAATGCTAACATAGAATTTAAGTTTATTAACAAGATGTCGAATTTCGTTTGAAAAGAAGACTGTTTTAGTTCCTCACTTGGTTTTCCCCAGGTAGAGAAATGTACTGCGATATTGTGATAGATGGAACAAAAACTTACGAAAAGTAGAGAGATTTTACCCGGGGATGTTAACGGTATAACGACAGCGGTACTTTGAGGGCGACGCCCAGGGAGCAATCCAAAAATGATACATTAAACTTGGTGGACTAGGGGTAGCAAATTTACCTATATTAATAATAAACGAAACAAACAATATATTCAGATCGGCGCCTCCACCACATGATAATGGGGGCTGTATTCGTCACGTTGGATTTGGAAGGACATATTGACAGGCTTGCTCGGGCCTATTATGGTCAGACAGAGTTCTGATGTTGGGACAAATAATCGAGGAATTTTTGATCAAATCTAATCGCTGTTCAACAATGAACATTTTTATGCAGAGAGCATGATTGGAATGCAAACTTTGTGCAGTACATGTGAAAATTTACAATATTCGTATACTCAGGTCAATGCCCAGACCTGGTTACCTTACTTGAGGATCAGAAATAAACATTTATATCCCATGATTAAAATCGTTTCACGCATGATTTCCCATGAGAGGGACATGCTTTACCAATCCTGACGTTATAATCTTCACGGGAGGAAATATGAATCTGCGATTTTAAACGAGGGGAGTGCCGTTTCGCATGGACATGTGGAACACGGAAGGTAATAGATTCTAACACCGTTTAGGACATTGACACAGGTCACTCATCCCCCCCCCCCCCCCCCAGTTATAGAGTTCGGTTCACGTTCGTTAGGAAAAAAAAACATTTCGTCCCTCCTGATCATTATATATTGGGTCACTATTCTCTACAATGTGTCCTTCACACGAGATAAAGGGTCGGACCCACCCACATTCCTCACCCCCATCAGTGAACTGAATACTCAAAGGTGAACGATTTAATCGAGAACGTCTTCATATCTCGTCATCATGGTTGCTTATTACTACATTATAAGATTAATATAAGCATTATCCACATTTCAATTTAATATTGCGTGGAACGACCCATTGGAGTTACAGCGAAGAATGGACGCTCATGGTCCGATTCAGATAAGTAATGTTATGTAACGTCATGGGTTGTTGGTCCTATCATTGTTGGGCAAATCTCGCTTCTTTTGTTATTATATGTTTTCCTTTTTCTTTGTCCACTTGCGGGCGACTGTTTAGGAGGCGATTTTACGGTTTCAGTGTCGGTTATTTTCTTTAGGTTGATTGCATTAATTTCTTTCAGGGACTTCAGCATTTAGTGCTGTGTTCGTGAATTTCCGCTCTGTTTGTAAATTTAAGGCTTTCATGCGTGTGTTAGCTGGGCTGATGATTCGTCGTATTTTTTTTTTAATTTTCAATTTTGTTAGGTGAAATTTAGTCTGTGCGTAGGTCTTTTCATGGATATCTTTTGTAAAAGTTTACATTAATGGATAAAAGTTGATTTTGTCGATTATTGGTCTCGTTAAATGTACTGGTGGAAATTTTTATATTTTCTTTTGTCTTAGAATTTTCGACTTACTTTACACCTTTGTCGTTTATTTATTTTGTCGATTCTTTATTTGGTTTACCATCCATAGTCCTTTCGTTAGTCATGTCACGTTGATAATTTTTTCTTTGCAGCTTGTATATGATAAAACTATTTAATTGATTAACTAGTAAATTTCTATAATATTGTTGGTGTGATATATACTGCGGATTCTTGTCGATAACATGAATCAGGAATCATAAACGCTAATTATTATATTAATAAGCCGCTATAAAGGTTTTGGTTGCAGGGTGAGTTTTGATAGTATATTAATTCACATTGTGACTATACCAATCAGGACACACACTATTCCATAGTGTGATTTGGTCCCTAAAGTAAGGCAGTTAGGAGAACAAAGATATATGATTTATAAGTTTTAGTTATGGAAAAGTTTATAATTTTTTGTGGTATACTATGGCGACTCTTGACTATTTTATTAAACAACAAGGCAAGGCACAGGAAGTATTTGAAGGTGAATATTTTAAAAATTATTTTGCTTTGACTTGCATATGAAAAGGCTCAGACAGAGGCAAAAGAGAAAGAGGAAAAGAAATGAGAAAAAAGAGAAAGAGAAATAAATAAGAAAGAAATGATAAAAAGTAGAAAGAGAAGAAAAGGGAATTTTACGTTCTATGGCGCAAGAAAAATAGCAAATAAGGAAGAAAGAATTCGTATAGCAGAAATCGCTGCGGGAACGAGAGAAAATGGAACAATGAAAAATGGCAATTCGTTTAGCGCTGAAATTGCTGCCGAGGGCGAGGTAGGCAAAATGTTGAAAGGGTAGAAAGCTTTTGAGGTTGAAAAACTTCGTTTTTTTCAACAACATTCATGTTTCCCATGATTCATAGATAGTAATGGTTCATTCAAAGGCGAAGAAGGCAATCACAACCCCTAAACTTTATTTATAATTTCTTGTACCTACCAACCTTTTTCTCCTCCTCACGACGACGATATAAGAGTATTTTAATATATTAAGATTTCAGGAAAGAGTCTCTTGCTTAAATATTGAAAAAGATTCGTGGTCTGGTGTTTTTTAGGGTGTCCTCACAGGTGATGCAGTTGGGTACTATCTGGGTATAGACCAAGATTAAAAGAACATGATTTTCAGGTCGTTAAAGGCAGCATTTATACGCAGATATGGTCTGGATCAGGAAGGCTATAGGACAAAAAGTTTCGATCCATGTTACCGGTAGAGGGTAAAAAATTTTGAGGATTTTGTTTCCTCCATAAAACTATGTCTCCAAAGATGGGTTGAACAGGCTTCTATCCCTAAAACTTTTGAAGGATTATGTGATCTCTTATTAAGAGATAAAAATTGTTTCTTCGGTAAACCAGGATATTGTATCATTCTTACAAGAACGTAATCCGACTAGTATCGAGGAAATGGAAAAAATTAGGTGTCAACAATTTTCCGTTGCTCATCCAAACTTGTCATTGAGCAGCAGCCAAAAGTCTTGGACTCATCTACTGCGTGTGCTGCGACGCACGGGAGATCGCGCACTCGTAACTTGGATAGACGATATAATCATAGAGAAAATAATCACACATTCTACTAGGGGTAAATATAATTTTTAACCATATGTCGCTCACCTTCACGAGGTAGAGACAGGGGCATAATTTCAACAATTATAACAATAACCCAATGGTATCGAAATAACCAGTATTTTCACACAACAAATATAAGCGGACAATCATAATTTGTCACCGCGGGGTGGCCATTATGACAGGGGGACAACAATGGACATTCTCATTCAGACAATTTTTCAGATCGCAGAAGATCTCACTTATCGTTAGAGAGTCATAAATAGAGCACGCTCACAAGCCAATGCTTGTTCAGACGGTAGATAGAAATGTCAGTAATGATGATTCATTCATCAACCAATAATCACGCCCAATGCGTGTAACGTTGTTTGATTTAGAAAATTCTAATAATTGTACAGAATGTAAGATGTTTATTTCAACCTGGAGCTACACCACGGCTTAAATGTGGACATGGGGACTTTACCAGTGTTGTCATCTTTATGACGTGTTGGTACTCTCACTTTACATAATGGGTTTTTTGTTTAACACTCCAATTAAAAATTTTAGGGGGACACGGGTTCCACAACGGTCGGATTAAGAAGGTCCGTTAATCCCTCCGTCGTTGTTTCACTGGAACGTCAGTGAAATGCATAACTTTCGGAGGCAGGCACTGGTAGAGATATATCCCATGGCCGACGTAACAATAAACCAACCACGCCATTCTTTACTGGGAAAGATCGTGAGTTTCGTGTATGTGTTCTCAACCAGCCTTGTCTGTGACTTTCTTGATTTTTTGGGGAAACATAAAGGGTTATAAAAGAAATGTTCTACTGATGAAAAATTTCTGCATGGGAAAGAGAAAGGATAATCTTTCTTTATCCAAATGCTGTGACTACTAGAGCACAGTTGGTTTTGCAGAAGCAAAATTTTGAACTTAATGATAGCAATAAAATATCCCACACTTGACAACAAGTCATTACATAAGATAAAAATGCATTCATTAAACCAACCAAAAAGATGACTCTTCTTTGGGACGTTTTATTCACTTTAGCTACGGCTAAAACTATTACAGCATACAAAATAAATTGCCAGACATTGGTATCAATTTCATGACAATATTTTGGTGAAATAACGTTAGCTTTGAGACCCAATTATCTACTTCCACGTTACTTCCAGTCTTGCAGAAACTTGGGATAAGGATTCTTCGCTACCCCCTACATCGCATGGGAAACAAAGATACACTAGTCCATTCACAGACCTAACGACATAGTTTTTTCTATTGGGACAGACACCATCTTTGAAGGTGCGATATAGGGGGAACTATGGCCAGGAATGATATTGGCTTATAGAATGGGACATGGCGCTCCATTATGTTCCTCTTTGCATCACGGTGCTAAAGGGGTAATACGACTAAGTAAAGTAAGTCGATGGCGCAAGTTTTTTGTACAATTATTCTTGGTACTCAGATATAAATGTTAGTTCCTAGGTGATTTGCGAATCATAAGTTTATTATCTGTCTAATGCACATGAATGTTCCTTGCGGTAGGCATAAGGGGAAATGCCCGCCGAACATTATAGATTGATGGCACATTTTTTTGGGCCAGTGGTTTCAATAAGGACGAGTCGCAACGTTTTTGTAGATCCATGCACTGTTTTGTCAGGGAGTTGGCTCAAAGGGTGCGCATCAGTTTGCATCCCTACAGACCACAGATATCTCTGTGCGTCCTTTTTATAAGATGGGCTGTCGACATAATCGGGCACCTCTTCCGGTGTTATCATCCAGAGGATTCCGCTTCATCTTAAACTTGTATCGATCTTATGCACCAGATGGCCTGAAGCCATACCTGTTAAGGTCCATAACAACAACAATGTCGGTGACTGATGCATTATTATCGATATTTTCACGTAAATCGGATTTCCACTGAAGAGAGCTTCTGTCGGATCATGGCACGCAAATTCACTTCAGATATACATGTTCTCGGGGAAATTTTGTGGATGTGCTTCACATCCGTCATACATTGAGTGCCAGAATTTAAAATCCGCAATCAAACGGAGTTGATAGAACGCTGGGAATTCTATCCTTTAAAGCAGATGTTGGGCAAAGTAATAACAATGTTTCCCCATGATTGGGGGACCGGTTATCTGATATACCAGCGGTTTCTCTTTGCGTATAGAGAAGTTTCCTAATCGTCAAACTGGATTTCTCACCCATTTCAATTAGTATTTTTTCGGGGGCTAATCCAAGAGGACCAATGTCTATCTTACATGATTTGGTGATAACAAATGATGATGAATTCACGGTTACGAAATCTAGTCCACCAATATTGTCACAGAGTATCTACGTCAATGCATTGTGGACGCATGTGAAATCACACACGATTGCGACTTGAAGCATCAGAATTAGAAAAATATAAGACTCGGTCGCGTATTAATAGTGATAGGAGATTAAGATCATTATCGATGAAGTTTTTGTTCTCTTGCCACTTAAAGGTGATCATTTGTTGGTTACGTGGCAAGGGCCTTTTAAAGTTGTGGGTAAGAAAACCGACGTGGATTACATCATCGACATTAGGGCGTACAAAAAGAAAATAACATTCCACACTAAACATGTTACAACCTTACATTTCTAGACCTCTTCCACTCCAAACAATATTTGTGTGAATCTATCACAAATCAATCTCCGCAATCTGGATCTCTATTGCTTTAGTTAATACTTGAATGAAGAAGCAAACTAAGTATTTCGCGGATGTACCGCTTGATGATTATCCTATGTGGTTCGTGTACCTATCCAAGCCTCTGAAACTTGGAAGGATGTAATCATATGTAACGATTTACCCTTCAGGGATCAGAAGAATCAGATTCTCAATCTATTGAAATCTTTTGAAAGATGTGTTGGTACTGAATCTACCTGGACGAACTAACTTCATTATTTCACTCACGAAATAAAAATTATCGGATCCCACTCCGATTAAGTTTACGACCGTATGCAATTCCTTTGCATATCAGAGAGCAGGTTGATAGTGAGGTCGAACAAATATGTTGAAAATGGGGATTAAATTCTCCATCAGATTCTCCATTTTGTTTTTCCGTATGGTAGCAGTACGGAAGCAAAGACACAATCCCATTCGTAAAGAATATGCATTGATTTCCGTCGACTAAATAAAGTCACGATATCAGATTCTGAACCAATGCCTCTTTGCTGGAAGACCTGCTACCTCGTTCGTTAGCTTCCGCTACGTTTCTTTAGCAAATTCGATTTATCAAAAGGGGTAATTGGCAGATCCCTTTGACACGAAGAATGTAAAAACCATTGACGGCATTTGCAACATCGAAGGGTTTGTTCCAAATACAATGTCATGTGTTTTTTGGGCTCAAAAAAAATGCGCCTGCAACTTTTGTACGGATGATGCGTCGATGTATTTTCTGGGAGCCGTTTCGATGACCTAAAATCTTATATAGGATGACATTTGCATGTTTTTTCTATGGACACATGGGAAGAACATGTAAGACTGGTATACAATCTTTACTCCAGACACTAAGAATACACAAACATCTTACAGCGCCCGGGTCCATCCAAAAATAGAAATTGGATTCAAGGAAAGATTTCATCTTTCTAGGGACACAATAATTGGCAGACATGTAATAACAACCTGATGAATCTAATTTAAAACGCATACTTGATCTTACAAATCCTCCCGACTACAAAGAAGCAAGTACAGGAGTCTACGTCTTTAGGATTTGGTGAATTTTTACACAGTTTATTCCAAGGTTCTTCGGTCTTTGACTGCTGTCTTATCTGATCTAACTAAAAGAGGTATGCCTTCAACAAAGTAGTGGGGGGTGTGGACGACCAAGAACAATGTTAACAGGCAATTACAAAACATTAAGACTCATTTTTCACAGTATCCGATATTAAGACTGCCAGATTTAAAAAGGATCATTTATTGTTCTGTAACAGATGCTTCGCTTCCAACGCAATAGGCGGGTGTTATTTTTAGAGTTTTAAGGGGACAAAGTTTTGATGGACAAGTCAAGTTTCATCCGATCTACTACTTGAGTAGGAAAATCTTATCGGATAGGCCGGAATCTAAATAACACTCTATTTTCGACAGACGAAATGTTGGGTATAGTATGGACTCTTTGAATAAACTTTTAAAAAAGTATTGTTGGTAGGTACGCATTTTACGATAAATGGACAGATTCAGAGAGCATTAAACGTGATCTGCAAAAACATGTAAATCACCAAGTGCAAAGACTTACGAGATTTGCATTTACTGGTTGCAAGCGTTGTTATGACTTTGATGATCACGGCCATATGGATACAGTGACATTGTAATAATGTTAAATCGACGGTACAACTACTATTCAAGAGTCTAATACATTCTGAACTATGTATACTGTCCTGGCTTCACTAGTAAGTGACATAATCATACATCTAGTTTTTTTGTTCCATAATCAATTGATGGATAGTTTTTATGACTCGATTTTTTCGTAGCATTAAAAATGGTGTGCACGCAAGTTGTCTCGCCACTTTTTTTAACTGCTTTTCAACATCAGTCGTGTAATACATTTCGTCCACTCTCATTACTTTGAAATTTGGATTTTTTCGTGTTTTTTATCATGTATGTAGTTGTAAGATATAGTTAATGTAGTGACCCTGGTAGAAACCTGCAGTTCTACAGTTAGCGCGCAGGGGGGGGTAGGGGGGGGGGTGTGTCAATCATGTGGTGTTCTGCCCCGATGGCACACAACACATGATTGAGATTTTATTGAGTTTTGAAGAGTTTTCGAGTGGTGATTAAATTGCCGGCACTCAATTTGGGATATTTATTGATTGAAGATCTAGAATGAGGCGCACCGCGAAAATTGAGTCGTCAGAGTGTTGTGTGTGGATATGTGTATGGCCAAGGTGAAGTGTAAATATCTTTGCACTTTGTGGACTCAGCTGTGGTTCTTTGGCTCCATGTGTTTTCTTTTTTAAGTTCCAGTTGGGACCTACTACGAAGTGTGTACCCTTGTCTGACAGAGAGAGGGTTTGTAACATAGAGCATGAATTACTCTTGAATTAAGAAGTAATATGTACGGAGAAAATATTAAATAATGATTAAATCATGCAATAACGAGTTGCATGCAAGTTATAAAGATGTCGGATATTAGTTTGCAAAAAAGACTGTTTTAGTTCCTCATTGGTCGTAGTGAAACCCTTATGCGTGTTGTGGATAGAGGGAACAAAACTATGAAAAGTTGAGAGATTTTACCCGGAGTGTAAGGGATAACGAGCAGTACTGATGAGCGAACCGCTGGAGCAATCAAATATTACATTTAACTGTGGACCCAGGGGTAGCGCAACTTTAACTATAATAATAAATTACAACGAACACAAAATATATTCGATCGGCGTCCCACCACAATTTGAATAAGGTAAAAAATTGCCGTTTGGTATTGTGTTTTCTGAATTTAATTCCCGTCTTTGAACGAGCTGTTACACTATTATTAATAATATCCTGCTTTTTTGTCTAGAAAAGGTGTTAAAATTGTTCTTCCGCGATGAAGGCTACCCATAACAAAGTACGGTTTTTTAGCAGTGCATAAATCTTGTTCCTCAACCAGTTATTCGCGGGAATCATATTTGGAGAGTAGCCAACAACGAACAGCTTTAACATATCAAGGATGCAAAATCGTTCGGCCGTTGATGCCAATCCGATTTAATGTTGTAAATTGTTCAAAATACATCTTCCATTAGGAAATGTTCA